>SSNP01000023.1:2312151-2335590 GCA_006937955.1 Pachypanchax playfairii
ATTCTGAAATTAAAATTCTGCTTGTTTTTCTTTTTTTTTTTTTTTTTTTTTTGCTTTCCTTCATTGGAAGGGAGTGTGGTGCCTTAATGGACTTGATAATGGGGATCTGTCTTGTGACAGCCATTACCGGCTGAGTTTAATGTGCACTCTCAAGGTAGTATGTTGACATTTTCAGCTTGGCACAACCAAACGTTTAGCTCGTCACACTTGCTGCTTCTGTGTGCCCAGCCTTTCAAGGATAATGAGCTAATTTGTTTTTCTACAGGACAGTGCTAATGTTAAGAACCAAGCAGCTTTTTCGGAAAGAGTCAGTTCCTCTTCAAAAAGAAAGAAAGACCCATTACCTCTGTATGAAGGACAATTGGTCTGAATTACATTCAATTTTTTACCAGCTATGTGCTCAGTTGGAGCATGATCCAATTTGCAAAAGCAAAAACTTAATGAGGTAGAGTAAGAAATGCAAGATGACAGTTACAACTCTTATAAAATCTAAAGCAAATGCCTTTTTACATACAGACTGATAAAGGATATCTTAGCTGAGAATCTAATGACCAATATCATATGATTAACTAATTAGAGAGCAGATAATATACTGAAGCTCTGAAGTAAAATATTTTGCAAATCAACCTACACAAATACATTTTCTTTAAAAAAAAAAAGTCTAACCAGGATTATTCTGAGACTCTAAAGTCACAACACGTCCCCACTGATTGAAGGAAACTTGGGCAGCACCTGATGTCTGGAACACAGTGGGACAGCATGGTTATCTTTAGACCAAAGTGAATCTAAAAAAGAAATATGTTCTGCATAATGTAAGAGCTCTGTGCCATAATGCTGCTTTATGTAATCACAAACTAATTCAGCATTTATTTGCTTTGATCTTTCATTTCGTTATTTGAAGGATTTTTTAAATTAATAAATGATTAAATATGTTGAACTGTCATATCATGTTTTCTTGGAATTCAGGAGACTGAATCAACATCATGTGTTTGAATATTCAGTTTACATCTACTGTATAAGACACCCAATAATGTCTCATTAAATGATGCCTGTAGATTTCCGAGATCAACTTTGCAGGGGAAGTGAATACATATCCGCCATCAGCTTGTACATGAACACATGTCTAGCCTTTGTACAAGCTTTAGGAGCAGGTGGCTGTGATTCTCTGCCAGCATGAGCTTTAGTTGAGCTAGTAGCCTAATAACTAGAGAGGCAACACTTACCATGCAGTGGACTACAACACTATAAGCTCATAATCAATGGGAAAAGCAAAATTAAAGATTGACAAACATGAAATTGAAGTAGAATCCGAGTTATGGATTGTATGGTGATCGATGTCCAAACAGTTGGATGTCCAAACGGATTTTTTTCTCCAATTTGCAAAATCAAATATATTTCTGTTCTTTATTGTGTTTTCTTGTTTGTGTCTTTTGTATTTAGTAAAACAAATGATCTACTTATCTTTGTAAATTAGGTTTTTTGATTAGATGAAAAAAACAACCTCTATATGTGTTCTCTATATGTTTTTGTTCAACCACATCTGGAATAAATTGTGTTGTGTTGTAATGATTTGATAAAGAATGATCCACCATAACATTAAGATCCCAAACCAATAGTGCAATTTTACAGTTAAATAACCTCCATTTGGCTTTCATATGAAGCACATGGCCCAAAAACTGCATTTATTAAATCCCAGTGCCAGATTCTCCAGAACACTCCTTGATGTTTTTGTCCAAACTTTGAGTGGGCAGAACTGTTTTAGTAACAACAACAAGGATCCACTCAGTTTAAAGACACTTGATCATAGTGGTATGGCTGATTTATGAAAGAATAATGTTTGTGGCTATAATACACCTTGAATCGAAGTACTCATGTCTACCTGCGACTGAGTTAAACTATGTGTGCTGCAGTTTTTATTGATGTACTAACACTCCAGAAACAATAACTGCTGCAAACACACTGAGTCGCCTTATAAAGTGGATTCTGGGTTGCTGTTAGACGTCTGGGGAGCGCTATTCATCACTCAGACACCTAAAAAAGTTGTACTTCGCTTTTCCTTAGCTACCTGTTCAGTTTATCAAATAACTGTATGCTAAATTCAGACGCTGTCATTTCCGTTTGGCCCTAATTTTCATTGAAAAGCATGTGCACGCTCGATGATATGCTTTCATGAAACCCCAAGCAGCTTGATTTCATTTTAACTCCCCAGAGAGCTGCCAGATATGTGACCACTGATGTAAAATACATTTTTATAAAATATGATAGCGATCATCTTTGATTCATTTATTATTATATTCTATTACTGTAGCACAGAGAGAGCATCCCTGAATGAACTTCTAGTAATTTATTGTTCAATTTGCATTTTTGAGATATTGGTTAATCTCCAGATGGGCTAGGAAGACAAAGGCGGGTTGTGATAAGCAGAATGCTGGGTGACATTAACTGGTTAAATTAGAGGGAAAACACACAGAGAGAGCCGATGAGGAAGAATGACAGGAGTGAGATATTTCGACAGGGAAAAGAAGCAGGATAAGAAGACAAACTAGAAGCAGAGAGAAAGAAGAACGTGATTTATATCAGAGCAAATGACACGTTGCAAAGAAAGAGTGTGAGAGTCCACCTTTGTCCCAGTGGTGAATAAGTCATGAATATAATCTGAAAACCTTAGCCAATCTCCTTTAGATAATCTCCAAATCAGTCATCACAAAACACAAACACATGTTTGCCCTATCAAAACAAGACTTCCTGTTTACCAGCTTTGGCATTCAGCAATGCTGCAAGTACAAGACTGTGCCTTTTGTGTGTTTGCACAGCAAATCAGCCATCACAAGCACATGCATGGTTGGATATGTAAGGGACTTTATGTGCACACTGACCGTATTATCCCTGTGAGGAACAGCAGCAGTGTTAAACTGACAGAGTCAAAAAGCACTTTATAAATTGGAGTCAAGAGATAACAAGCAAAACACAATGGTGCCGAGCCATTTAAATTAGCTAATAATAAGAGTTTCAGCATGTGTGTCTTCTTGTTCTACCAGTCATAAAGATTATTTTAGAATTAGTAATCTTCTATGTCACATGCTGTGACTCTCCTCCCATGTCTGTACTGTGAAGCACATGAAAAGCTCAGTGCTTCAAGGAAAAGGGGTTAAGCCACTTTCATTTGTTCAACAGTTGAAAGTAATTCCACAAGACATGACAGCTAGTTGTGCCACATTTTGGCATTTGATTCAGTACCAGAACAGTCATTTGTAATTCAGTATTCACTGAGAGCTCTACACTGGGTGCATTTTTCTTTTTCCTACAACTCTGTTCAGATAAATGAATGTATAGTTTTTTGTTGTTAAGAGTTTAAATCATGGAGGGAATGTGATCTGTTAAGCAGCAGAACTGTGCAATACATGTTTTTTTTTTTTTTCATCAGTCCCATAGGACCTGCAAAAGAGTTTATCTTTAAATACAAATCTCTCAGTATACAGCTGTTTTATGTTGTAACAGTGATGTTAGAGATGATGTAGACAATAGATAAGATAACAGAAATACTGCAAAGTAAACTATACACAAAACAACAGCTGTCACAGATCTTTATCGGTATCTTTTTAATGAGGTGTAAGTGGAGGACCTTTAAGCAGTTAATGTCTTAGGTAGTTCAGGGTGATTTAAGGTTGAAAAATTAGAGAGATGCTTCAATTGGAAAAAAAACAAAACAAAACACAGTTGATTGATAGAGAGGATACAATCAGCAACTTCAGTACACAGAATTATAAGTAGCAATGCCAAGAGTTTTAATCTGAGATGATAGCGATAAAATAAACAGCTGTCTCATTCAAAATGTGACAACATGCAAAAATAGTCTTTGCTCAAGCTGCAAGAACATTTTTGAGTTTGAGTTTTTTAGATGGCGAGAAATCAGACTGCTCATAAATACTCCAGGAGATGGCTTCTAAAAATAAATGAAGAAAAGAGCGATCCCTGTAAAACAAACTAAACAGCTAAAAAGCAACGATGCAACACAGTTTAAATGTCTTGCAGGTTAGAAATCCCTTGGATTTGATTAACTTCATTAAAATTCACAGTACAACTGCAGCGTGTTCCTCTGAGAAACCCTACCACTAGTTTCTTTATTATGCAGGTCTGATAAAATTAATAAACAGAATGTATCTTATGATTTTATGCATGTTTGTAATTTATTTTATTTATACAGACATGGAGTTTAGAAAAAAATGAGATTAGAGAAGAAACTCCACTATAGTCACAAGGGAATAACAGTACTTGGCACAGTTTAAAACACATTGTTGGATTTAACTATTACTACAATACTCTCATTCATCATTGGGGGGGCTATAGAGTCCTCTGGACAGTTAATATCATGAAATATGCAAAGGTTAAAAACAATAATTAGAAGTAAAAAGTAGCTAATGGTTAAAAGAAAAAAAAGTGTTGGTAAGCAAAAATAAGTTCAGTTGCACAATACTGCTGAAATGTAATAAAACCACAGTTGTATCCAGTGGGGGTTCAATATGAAACCCTGTTCTGACAGTATTTGATATCTACCAAATATGACAGTGGACGCAATAAATGTCCTGTACTGTTGGTTTTTCCCCATTTTTGTTTTTATTGAAGCTCGTGAGAAATGTCAAAGTCATGATGAGAGATATTTGTGAGGTGTCTTAAAGCTCCAAACAACCAGCGCTCACCTCTGATCTCACTGATGCATGGAAGACTCATCAGAAATATGATTGTTAAAGAGTTTGTTGCAAGTAGCAACTGACTGATTAACATGATTTATTTAGGGAAATTGGACATTTATTGCCGTGGTCACGTTCTGCAGTAAGCATGCAGGATCTGTGCTAAGCTCTTCTCTGCTACCTGTTTGGTGTCTGGGGGATAATTTACTGCTGTGAAATACTCTGTTACATTTCAGGTGATGTGGACAGCCTCAGCATCAATAGTATTGACAGGAATATGTACCTTAGCGCTTATCATTGCTGACACCAGGAGAGCTGTTTCAGGGAAATAGCCAAGGATGTTTATCTTTTCAAAAGAGAACACCCAACTTGAGCTTACTGTAAGTGAGTAAAGGAAATAGAGCGATAAGAAAATTATTTCTTCCAACTGGAAATGCAATCTTGCTGTCCACTCAAATGTTGAACTGAACTGTAGGTCTAGTATTCTAAGGTGTGGTGAAGAGTGATGATTTTGTGGGAAATTGCATAAAACTAATTGTAAGGATCACCAACGTCAACTGTAATATTTGTGGCTGTGGCAGCAGGATGTGTGTTGAAAGTGGATTGGTGCAACTGAAAACAATGTTAAGTGTCAGTTAATAATCGGTAGCAGAAATTCCTGCATTGTGATGCACATTTTCTCAACAATTTATATCAAATAAAAGGTGCTGTCAAACTACAGGAACTCTATCACAGCTCTTATAACATTCAAGCTAGTTACTCTTTCTTTTTTTCTTTCCCACTGCAGGAACTTTGGCTCTTCAAATCCTACAACAACAGAAACCTTTTTATATGATCACCCTGCTTGTTATATGGCTAATACAGTCACAAAGTTTAAATGTCTGTGCTAATATAAATGAAAAAAAGATGTAGTTCCCTGTGTATGGGAGGTTCCCAGCTCTTGTGACTCTGAGGGACCTCAGAACAGTTCGGTCCAAAAAAACTCCCAAATCCTGTCAAAACTCTGAACTCCATACTTTCAATCATAAAACCCTAGTTTGATTCTTGACAGCAACTGTTATGGCTTTGGCTTTGTTTTGTGTTTTGGGACCTGCGTGTTGTTTAGCCTTAGATTACAGTTCCAGCAGCCTGTAAAATGACAAAGAATGTAGTGTGTTAAAAAGCACCAACCTTATCAGAGAAAACAAGCTCCTACACATCCAGGGTCCTATTTTCTAATGCCTCCTCCTTTATAATGACGCTACAGACCCCACTGGATATTTGAAGTTAATACATGTAACTTATGTGTGTAGCTGTTCCTTTTAGATTTGTTTATTTTAGTTTTTCTGCAGATTTCAGGAGGCTAGCATTAATGTTTAAATAAATAACTGAGCCAGTCACTAATTAATGTAGCAGCAGGATATTAGAAGATACTAAAATAAGCAATATTTTGTTATAAAAATATATATGGTAGTATTTATTGTTAGAATAAGATTTTAAACGCATATAAAAAGCTTAGTGCATAAGGTGTAAATGTATTTTCAGTTTTTCTAGTCATGTTGGATAAATTATTGATTTCCTGGGAACAAGAAGTAGTCAATTAAATCTAGTTAACATTGAAGAGTAACAGATACTTTGTGTTGTGATATGGGATTTAGAATGAAAACATTTTTTTTTTCTGAAATGAAAAAATAAATAAATAAATAAATATATAGTTTCTGTTATTGCATGATATAGAACAAATCATTTCAATCTATTTCTATATTGGCATCATTGCCAGAATGACTGGGGTTGACATGATTGTAACAATTTGACTTAGTGTTGACTCCTTAGAATCCCGGGATTTTCTCTGAATGAGAGCAAAATAAATAAGGCTGTCTTATTTCCACTGTGAAATCTGAGACAAACCCCAATATACAACATTCAAAATAGCTGTTTGGGGGTTTACTTCCTCTTTCTTTGATGTGTTGGTAAAATGAGCAAAAGATGCTGATGACATCCAATTTTCATGGGAAAGCAGACTGCATGGCAAGATGCTGTGAAGACTTTTCTCAGTCTGGTGGCTTGATGATTTTTCTTCTTTCTCCTTTGGCTGTATGCGTGTAGCTAAAGTTGTCTGATGATCCAAGGGCTTGTGTAGAAATATGCCTTGTGCATTTGCCAGTCTGTTTTTGATCCATGTGTCCGATGTCCAATCTTGTTTTGGCTCTTCCAACCCTTTTCCCTGATTTTGTCAGAATTGCTCAAACTTGAAAATGATGCATGATTTAATATTGGGTGGACTTTAGTGAGAAATGTTTAAAAATTCATACATCTAATAAATTCACCTACTGCTGAATGGTCATCACTAAATAAACTAAGGTTTAACATTTAATGTCTGCTTTAAAAGACAGCAGATGTTGCTTGTCAGGCATTAAAAAAGCCAGCTATACTTCAATTTCAAACCCATGTATTTACCAGATGAGTATAAATGTAAGTGCATTAAGTAAAATCATGATCTTTTTGGATACTTTTGTTGCAGCCCTTGCAGAGGGAGCTTTTCGTTTTAAGATGCACAGATCCAATTGCTTTTAAATGCTCACATTAGGTGTCGGATAACTAGCAGAGAATGAATGATGACCTTTGTTCACTCCAGGATCTAAGACTCATTATTCCACTAATATCACTCTTGCCAATGACTGTGGAGAACAACTTTTTCTCTTGTCAGTTGGCTGTTTGAGATATAAGAAGCCTGGGGTGTCCATTATGAAACCAAAATGACTTCAGATGCACTTTAGCAAGAGTCTGGTATATAAAAAAAAGCTGAAAGATGCAAGTAAAGGCTGCAGTTACTGCTTCCATAAAGGACGTCTGGCTCCTAAAGAAAGTGTAAGAAACTAAAGGTGGTTTAAAATTTTGTGTTCAGCTCATTAACAAGGACAGTGGAGGTTAATCATTATCAATGACGAGGTTTTCTTGTGCTCACACCCAACTATCTTGGATTTGTAGGTTTATATTGTGTTTAAGGCTAATTATTATTGCTTCACAGAAAACGATTACTGCAAATCTATCTGCAGTGTAAACACACACATTTGTGTAACTATTACAAAGTTTTCATATATTCCATTTTGGCAGACTGCAAGTCCAGAAAGAAGAGCTAGATGTTAATCCAAAACATGGATTTTGAGAGTGCAAAAAGTATCAATCATAAACAATACCAGGGATTTGGAAAGGCAGAAAAGATGTGTTCTTTAATCAGGAATTCAAATTAGTGCACCAGTTTTCCCACTGTGGGATGCATGATGTCACAGCTGGTGGGATTGTTGCCTTACAACAAGAGGGTCCTGGGTTCAAAACTTGGTTTGGGCCTTTCTGCCTAGAGTTTGCATATTCCTCCTCTCATGCATGCCTGGATCTTGTTGTGTGTGAAAGAATAATCATATATCTATAGGAGGCTGACTAGCGACCTGTCCAGGCTGAGATGGGCACATACGACCCTAAATAGGAATGAGTGGATACTGAAAATGGATGGCGCATGTGTGATTTCAGCTTTCAGCTTGTTGTCCTGTATGAAACTCTTCCCACAGACTTTAATGGTTTTTCACCTGATAGATGTGTTTAAAAGGTTTACTGGTGACAACAAACACAAACTTTCTATTAAAGCCATCCGATAGTTTTGAACTAATGTCAGTCACAACACATCCTTTCGAATAGAGTTTTTATATTTCATGAAACACTAAAAATTTTGTTGCACAACAAAACCGTTACACACATTCTGCCCAAGTGGAACAAAAAAAGCTTCAAATGATCTTCCCCCATTCTCTTGTAAGCATGTTGCTTTGTCATTTTCCCCTGTCTTTTTCTTGTTACATGCTGCAAAAACTAAAGTGCATCTTCGTCTTCCTTAGATGTTCTTTTTCTTACCAACTCTTCCTCCAACGTGTTGTTCAGCCTAGTTTTTCTGTTCCTTCCAGACTCGTGATTTACAATGCCTTAATGTAGTCGTGCACTTGCAGTCAGCAGATGAAATCGTCATTTGTCACATTAAGAGTCTGTCTCCTCTGCTATACATCCTTGCACTCGTGCACCACCATTTGTCAGTATTGCTGCATTTACAACACTTCTTTTTGGAGTATTATTCCTTTCTCTCCCTCTTGACCCAATTCTTACATGCAAATCACTTTTTTTCATACAACTATTATCTAATTCCTCATTCAGTTCTCTACATTTCTACTTTTATGATTAAGAATTTTGGAATCATGGTAGCTCACCTGTATGTTATCTTTAAACATCTTGAAGTATCTTTAAGAATAACTTTAAAATTTGTCATTTTTTTCAACAAGGAGTTAACGTTTAACTGCTACTCAGAATACAGTCCTCTGTTTATGCAATGAAAAATAAAAAAGACCTGCTGTGCAAAAAAGAGTGGGTTGAATTTTTAAAGCCGTGTTAGCCATCATCTGTCCGGCATCATATGCGAAACTGCAGTGCATAACAGGGACAGAGGTTACATTTACTTGCAAATTGATTTTTTTATTTAAACAGATGGATCTGTATATGTGTTAAACATTTATGGTCACTGAAAAAAATGCAAGTACTTCTTAGGTAAAGCTGCAACAGACTTTGTTTTGTGGTTTGTGGATACAACAGATTAGATCAATAATTCAGGATGCAAAATTATGTTTGTTCTTCCTTCATAAGAATAAAATCAACAATTTCAGTTTCTTCTGTAACGAGGAATCTATTAAAGGTATTGTTTTGTAGTTAGTAAGTTTGAAGTGCGTGAATTGGCGAGCCAGATGACTGAGGCCTTAAGTCAAGCTGCTGTCATTAAAAATGTACCATCTTTTTGACAGAAGTTAAAAATGTATGTCAAAGATGGCATTTTAAGCTTAAAAGGTATTTGCCATTTTAAATCCTACCAGCTATGTTGACATGCTTGAATGGGATTTATAAATAAGGATGTGGGGATTGTAAGAACCCACCACAGACATTACAAACATGTGTCTGCAGCCTTAATCCCCATCTGTTTACAAGTCTTCCCAAAACATGAAAGCAAGCAAGAGAGTAAAGTTCATAAGGAAAGTATTTAGTATAGACTCATGTGAAGCATCTGTTGATCTTCTAAGTCTTTGCAAAAAAAACAACTGTATTTTGAATTATTTTTCCTTCCTACTTTTTCAGTTTAATTCTATTTTGCCTTAGACCAACACTATCTGGTTTATATCTGTGATTCATCTTCTATCTTCAAGAGGCTCTTGCGTTTAACAGAGATTTCACTTTAATAAACTCTCGTCTTTGTCTATGAAGAGGGATTAGATTAGATGATGCCCCCTACTGAATCTCTCATCCACACATATTAGACTTGAACCCCCTTTACTTTCTGTAATTTGCTTTACACGTGCAGCGATTCTGATGTAATCCTACAGAACCGAGTTTGGTTTAAAGTCTTAAATAATGTATTGAAAACAAAAAAGGTTTATTTTAAATCCACTTTAGAACTTTATGATTTAGAAAACAGACACCATGTAACCCTGTCTGTACTACTCCCCATTCATTCAAACTCTTTTTCTGTTTTCTGTCCAGCATGTGAGTTAATGAACCAGGGGATCCTTGCTCTGGTTACATCCACGGGCTGTGCAGCCGCAAGTGCACTGCAGTCTCTAACAGATGCAATGCACATCCCCCACCTCTTCATCCAAAGAAATGGGGATGGCGCACCCCGGACCGCCTGCCAGCTCAACCCTAGCCCAGATGGAGAGAGCTACACACTGGCTGCCCGTCCACCTGTTCGAATCAACGATGTCCTGCTCACCCTTGTTTCCGAGTTTCATTGGCAAAAGTTCATCATCTTTTACGAGAGCGACTACGGTGAGTTGATAGAAACGATCTCACAGATATGACATTTGTATGCAAGATAATCTCAGAGAACTTTCATTTAAATGTAAATGCTTCATAACCATCTCTGATGTCAGGGGAGATCAGGCCTCCGCTAAAGTGAAGTCACATTAAAACTGAGAATTCAAATGCACCAGATACACTAAGTAGAAACTAAGATGAAAGAAAATGATCTCACACACAGCAAATTTACATGTACATGCTGTTAAAAAAAATAAATAAAAAATTTATGTAAAAATCATCAGGAAAAACAAGATTTTTTTTTCACCGAGTTTACCACTAGTAGCCTCTTCATGAGATGAGTCTGGGTTTAATTGGCTCATTTGAAGCACCATCCTTCTCTGAGGGGTCCATCCCAACAGTAGTAGATCTATTCTTAGATCTTGTCCTCTTCTGTTGTTATTTCTACCATCACATCTCTTGGGATCAAACCTTGTATTGACCTACATTTGGCTAGAAGGATTGTTGATCAAAGAATCATTGGCAAGGCAGGACAAGGATGGGAGTAAATATCGCTACATTGCCGTTCCTCAGATGAGTCTTTACCTCTGCTGGTAAATCTTTCTACTACTTGGAAGAGTAGAAGACTGAATATGATTTTTTTTTATTCAACTCTGGAAACATGTACGCCACAGTGTCTAGTAAAGATAAGTATTTAGGGGAAAACAGCACCCCAACATCCTTTACATCTATTCTGTTAAAATCGGAGATTGGACAGTGTGTCACGTCTCTGCATGTCAATGCAGATGATGTTCAGTTTCATAGTTACATTCATCTGTCCTTGAAGGAATTTCTGACATTAACACTATTATTAGAAAGTGCATTCTCTGCATTAGGTTGGATCAATAAAAGTTGGAAAAACGGCCGTCTGTCTAAGGGGCGTGCTGACAAGCCGTCTTGCTCTGGACTTTTTTTTTCTTGCTTTCGGCCTGTACCTAACACTTCTATTACCCATCGCTTCTTTCTTCTGTCTGATAAGCTGTCTGCCACTTCAGCCCTGAGTGTGGTTTTTCTGACTACATAGAAGTCTACTGGTCTGATGGGCTAATTAACTGTCTGTCCTGCTAGTTATCTTGCTCTTTGGCCACCCGTAGATCAATAAACCTGTCTGCATTCTTTCAGCCATTTATACTCAGTTGGTAAAAGCTTTAATTCTGACTCATATCAGGATATCAGATAACAAAATCCAGCATAGCTGAATTACCAGTTTTGTTGGAGGGAACATGAACACTGAAGTGTCTCTTCACTGTCTCCTCGAGATGCTCAAATCTATTTGATTATAACTTTGACAGATTTGTCTGAGTAGCTTTTTAAGCTACTTGACTTTAAAAAAAACAAATAAAATAATGAATAAAAGACGCCATTAGTAAAATGTGAAGTTACCAATAACAACAAGTGCTGTTTGATTAAAAAATTAAATACCTAAACTGCCCTCAGACATCGGTCCTTCCCCTCTAAATCATGCAGGTTCAATTAAACAAGCAATTAGATATTTAACTAACTGTCTTCTTAAAAAATCTGCTGGCACTATCAAGATGCATGATTTTGTTACACTACTTAGGATTGCATTTATTTAATTAGTGTGGCAGCAACTGAAGATCCTCCCTTGTGCGCCTTGATGTACGACAGTGACTTACACCACTATCTACACCCAAAAAAAAAAAAAACATTACAGCATGTAAACGTGTCTTAACCCCCAACTCTGCATTCTCCATTTGTAGAGGTATAATGCGACAGAAATCTGAAGAAGCAAGACATAAGCAGATGGGTAAATCTGTTCAACTTATTTACATAATGTTCTTGTTACTTTAAGAGCTGCTCCCAGTGCAAATTTTACAATGTTGCATTTAATTACTCCTTGTCATTACATCGCAACAAAGTCATTATTTCATTCTGTAGCTTCATCAGCATTCTGTTCGCATCTAAATGTACTGTGTGATCAAAAACACAAACTTAATTGTCTGTTCACATAGTGACATATTTTTAAGCATCACACCTATACGGTATCAGGTAGATAATCTACAGAACTTGGCTATACCACTAGATTTTCAAAATCTTGGTTATAAAGTGCCTTATCATTCTCTCTATTGTCTGTTCAGCCTCTACTGATAAATTCTATCATTAAAACAACAATAATACATATTTCCTGCAGTGGATTCCTGGCTTTGGCATAAAAATGAAATGCCAGTAATGTGTGATAAAATATTATGACAGTTTCTGTATGTTTTGAACTGTATAATACTGCCAACACTGCCAATTTATTTATTCATTGGCTTTAATCGGATCTGCTGATTGACTGTGACTATGACAAGCCATCATGCTTATCTGCTGCCGGGGCATCAGAGCATTCAGTTTGTGCACCACCTAATATATAAATGTCTATAGGAAAGATTCTCACTGAGATTTTTAAAAAAATAATCTCAACACATTTCCTCTAAATCTCATATCTAAGATCAAAATGAACCAACTGATATAAGAGAATTAAGTCATAAATAACAGGCATGTAATTAAAAACACAGTTCCTGAGGATATCTTTCAATCTGAGGAGGGTATGATTCTAATATGTTGGATTTCTGAAGGTGTTGATTTTGAATGGTGTGAGAGGAATCATGTTCCATATTAGGAGTTTATTAAGTTAGATACTGAAGCTGAAGAAGCTGTAAATTATGACTTAGTGTAACGGAGCATGTCAGGGGAGTCAACGTGTTCCAGATTGAACTTTTTCAACCAGTGTAACAGCAGCTACAATCCTACCTAAAAAAAAGACAAAAGAAAATCCATATTATGCAAACATCTTTGAAAAGTTCACCTCATCAGCTTTCATTTGTTCTGGCACATTGTCAACACTTTGGATTTTCTGTTGAGAGCATGTTATATAATTTATCCTGAGCAACAAACATTAACTTCTCATGCTGTTCAAGCTCCTTTTGAAGAAGGTTGACCTTGTATTATAAATGCGACTCATTTATTTTGCACTTTCAGGGAATCAGGAGAGAACAAATCATATGATAATCCTATAACAACCTACTGATTCTTGATTTTTTTTCTTTCCTTTTTGTTGTTCTTTCTTTACCGTCTTCTTGTTTTATAACTTCATCCCTTCCTACTTTTTGTTGATTTTAGTTGGGCTCTCTAGAAGTGCTGAAAGGAAGTGTAATATTCCTGCTTTTTATTTGAAAGGAACAACAACAAAATTCAGTGCATGTCAAGGCCACAAGAGTTTATCACTCTCACCTAAAAAACAAACTTTCTAGCAAACTCTCCTGATGCATTCAAGGACCACGCAGACATTGAACGTTTTTCTCTGAGAACTCGGACGTCAAATGAATCTTTCATCAACAACAAAAACCTGCCCCTGTTGTCCCGTGGCTGTATTGGAATTGTTTGAATGTTTTGGCAAGTGGTTCTTCTTTTGAATGTTTTTTAAATGCTGATTTACCGAGAAAAGTCCTTGCCAGGAGAAATTTGATATTTATACAATCTACTGCTCTAACTTTTAGTAACTAACACGTAACAGTCCCCAGTCCTTTAAAAGATCAACTGGGTATACAAATTAAACGGAGGAAGAGATGGATGTTTGTATCTTTTTTCAACTGTAATTTTGGGTACAGGTTTTAAAGTTGTGGCTAAGCGTGTAGCTTTTTCTTCTTTCTGTGTGGTGAACACCATGAACTGTGACAAACATAAAATACAGCTCAAGATAAATGAAAGGAAACACACATGTTGGTTTAATAGTTAAGATCTGTGTTAACATGACTGCTGTACAATGTGAGACTGTTGTTTATATGTATGTTGTATTTATACCTTTTTATAAACAGATGCACATATGTCAGTGGCTACGTTTACATGCACCAAATTTCCCCAATCTGATTAAAATCTTGGTCTATCGGAATTCCCAAATCCCTGTTTACATGGACACTAACTGAAATGATCTGATCATGCCATGAGTACACATGCACCAAGCACTCAATCAGGTTAAATGAGTTGAGCATGCGCACAGCGAGTTGTCTTTCCGGGGGAAGAAAAAAAGTAAACAAACTCCGTCCTTTCTGCGCGTCTTTCCCGCCCCATCGTGTGCTCGAGCTGACTGACGTTATCCCCAATATGAACCTTCTGCGGGTGATTACCTTTATGTTTGGGTTTTTACTGGTCGCATTAACCAAGCTAGCGGCTGAATACATATTGCTACTGCTCCTCCGCCACAGGAGAGGAGAGCAGGATGACAGGATGACTGCACCAGCAGACCACTTCTGTTTACTTCCCGCTATGTTTTCTACTTGAGTCTGCGAAAGTGGAAAGACGTCACGCTGAAGTTGTACGCATGCGCAAAGGGCTCTTTTCACCATTTCTTTCCGAATGGGTGTATACATGCACGTCTATCCGAATGAAGATCGGACAAAACCACCCCTCTCGATCGGAAGTAAATTTCTTTCGGATCAGGCTGCATCGGATCAAAACATTCTGATTGACATGTTTACATGACGTCTTTTTTATCCGAGTGGGCGTTTATTCCGATTAAATGTGCCCATGTAAACGTAGCTACTGTCTAAGGAAAGCTACCACTGATTATGTGATGGTGGGGAGATAATGAGACTATACAAACAAACACATCTGGAACATTGTCTTGTACTCTTTTTGTTTTACAACAAGAAGAAAATAAAAGACATCTGAAGCACAATACAAAATCTTAAGCAAACCTGGATAACAATAGTCTTTTTAGTAGGTTGGTCTGCGTTAACCTAAGATGACTAACAACTGCAGAGCAGCTTCATCTGTCTCTCTCCTCACTGTGGTGGGTACCTCTTTCATTGAGGAAGAAATTGGGCTAGTAATAGGTTTAAGATTGATTAAGCTGCTTTTGGATCCAAGTGGGAGGAGGCTCCTGATGTGAAACATGCATTTATTAAAGCAGACAGGGTCTAAACATGGACAAACACAGAATGGATCACATGCAGGGTTAGTTATAAGTCTATAGGGTAACATGAACATTAAGTGGCTTTTTTTTTTAGGATCTTGGCAAGATAAGAGTTTTACATTTAAAATATATACATTTTTTTTGTTTTCCTTTCATTGTATTGTCTCCCCTTTAATTTCATTGTCCTACTGGTGCATTATTCCACATGTAAGTGCTCAACATTCTCTAATTTCAAAATACTTTATTTCTTCAAAGAAATCTATTTTCTCAGTCTGAGAATCATCAGGAGCTGCTGATTGAGACCATTTATATGAAGATAATTGCCTTCTTGGTTAAGTTCTGTCAGTGAAAACAAGAAGTAATGGAATCTGTTACATAAAAACAGTAAATGTCTGTTTTCTGAAAATCTGGCACAGAAAGAACAAGACAAATGGACACACGTCTTGTGAAGACAAAATAGTTTTTCCCCAAAAAAGTTTACATTTGATCCTTTTTTTAATCAAACTGTCAATTATTTAAGCTCCTAAAGCTTTAAATGTCCAGTTATCGACTAGTCCACATTGACTTTGTTGTTCTTCTTGCAAATATCGTTTAATTTCACATAGAAGTTTTAATGAATCTTATCTAAAGTCTTACAGTCAGCTTATTAGTTTTGTCCTAATGAACAGCAAATCTGGATTGACCCTTTACACTTTTATTTTGGACTGCAATGTTAGATATTTGTTTATGCAATCCAGCACTGACCACTGACAAACTGGAATGTGAACATTTTATGTGTGATCCCCCCAAAAGTGGAAGTTAAGGCATTTATATTTCCATAAATAAATAGATTGGAATGCAAAAAAAAGACAAGTTTGGGTTTTTAGTTTTTGCAGGGCTTGAGTGGTCATTAGAATGCGTTAAATACATAAACATTTCTAAAAATATGCAGCTATGTCGGCAGAAGATTGATTCAGAAAGCCTAAATTCTCACTGGAATTTTGTTGTTAGGTCAGAGAAAACAAACATCTCTGTTATTTATGAAAACAGGAGATTTGTTAGATCCACAAAGATCAACCTAAAACAAAGTGGCGTGTGGCTGTTGCTTTTGATGATGGATCAAAATACCATCATTAGAATACAGACCTTCAGACCCATAATTCTTGGTCTTGGTAGCTGTTTTATAAAAAAATACTACAAAGAAAATTAAATTAAACAAAAATTTTAGAGTGCCCACTGCAGGATAAATCAATAGTAATTCAGCTGGTAATGTTTGTAACTTAGCATGCCTCGGGTATTTTATCAACAGCTAATTTGTCATTTCTTCTCTGTTTTGTTGAATAACTTTTTCTACACCCTGTTTTTTCATGACTTTCTTGTTTCAGTAAGATCCAGTAGTACTTTTACTGAAAAACACTTTTTCATAGATGCCCAACGTGTAAATCCCATTTAGAAAAATGATAGTGATCAAAATCAAAAAAGCAAAAAGAAACACTGTAAGCTTTTTATTCTGTACTTATATTTCAGATAAAAGTGATTAACAGATTTACTGTATTCTAGATATGATGTATGGCTTTTATAACCACAATATGTATTTTGCTGTTCATTTATTTACAGAACAGCATGATAGTATTTAATCTGAAGAACTGGAGCATCAATCTGCTGTAAAATAAATAAGGAATTCAAACTGAATGAGTTATGTCTCAGCTTGCTGTATTGTTCAACTGTTCGAGTCACAGTTCATCACACTCAGCGCCTGTTACATTTAAAATATATATATATAAAAAAAAAACTCAAACTACATGGATATAATTAACTAATATTGTTCTAGAAAAACAGCGGTGATCGCTTTAATTTATTCATCTAAATGTAGAGTAAACAGGCTGGTAGAAGCCATTTTCCAGGGTTTCCCTGTTGAGCAGCAGCATGAAAGAGCTGCGAAAACGTCTGAGCCTTTTGATCAGGATATGCTCATTTCTGCTTCTTCAAGTCAGCGAGGGAGGCTGCTTTAGTTTCAGCATGAAGTGGAAAAGCATGTTAAACAATATTCATGGAGTATTACTCTCACAGGATAACTTTTCTGTAACTGTTGAGGAAAAGACAGATATCAGCTGCCACTTGTTAGTGAAAATGGTTTGTTGTTGTTGTTTTTTTTTTTTTAAATCAAACTTTTACAGGGAGTTCTACAAAGTAATGCTTGGATGAACTTGTGCAGAAGTCAGACTTTTAATTCCTCATTAATCCTCTTTCTGCAGCCCATTCGATCTGTGATGGGCACCTGCTGGAAAAGCCGGCCTCGGCTCTGGAACACTGACGCGAAGTCTGATATTTCTAACGGATTCCTGGAGTGGTCGTTGCAAGGAAGCTTTCTGTTGGTGCTTCATTATATTGTTTGCATTAACTGTTTCTTTTGACTCTGTAAAAGTCATGATCCAACAGCTTTTGTTACTACAAAAGTCACAATTAGTATCATTTTATATTTCAATCAAATCTAAACTTCAAGGTTCTTTATTTAATTTGTATGTCTGTGAACATTTATTAGGGTGAAATGTTTGATATTTGGAGTTGCCAACCATTTTTAAAAGGTTCCCTTTCTAGGTTTTATGTAACACAGATGGTGCAAGCTGGGGGAGGTGTTTTTGTCATTTTATTGTTTGTGATTTAATCCTCTGCCTCTGAAAGCAGATCAGGGAAATGAAGCCCTGACCGCCAAACATTTGGATGATTTAAATGCCAATGAAGCTGATCTCATTGCCAAATATTTTCATTAGCTGTGCAGCAAAAGCATTTCCATATCTTGGTTTAAAGGTATCACACAGATTTTTTCTTTTTTAAGTAGGTTTAATCTGGCCGTCCTAAACTTACGTATATATCAAAGAGCCAACAGCAGACAAAAAGCAAAAACAAAATCATTTGATAAAATTTATTTCTGAAAATTCTTTCGGAAAGGGAACATTGTGATTAACATGTAAATTGTGTTTTCACTCTTACAGAAAGGGATTTCTCAGAGGTAGAGCTGCTTTTCTTGTATTCAGAGTAAACCACCAAGAGTTACCATTTGAATTTACACAAAAGAAACAGCTGTGCGTGTTTGCAAGGCAAAGTTTTTAAAGAATTTTGCTTGAGGAGTTTCGCAGGGACACTTCAAAATGATGAATGATTTAATCTCACATTTTGTTCTGCCCTTTGAACATTTTTATCCTGAGAAGCAGCAGCTGCAAGTGTTTGTTACCTCAAAAGATAAAAAAAATATATAGAAATTGTAGGAGAAAAATCAAACATTGGAAATAATTCTTATTTGTTCCATACAGTATGTATTCATGATCCTGTTTTAGTTTGGTATTTACTAATAAACCAAAGGAACTCTTGTGTTGCTCAGATTGTGAGATGTGATTGGTCTAAACTCAGCTTGCATTTTCGTACATCCATTCATCTTTAGGATGTGGAAACGTGTTGTGACTTGTGAATTCATACATAAGTATGAGCCAGTTTGCTATTTCATGACTCTGTATTTTCTATTATCTGTGCTCCACACTAACACTTGACTCATCACACTTTATAGAAGTGACACTACAAAGCACACATACACCCACTGCTACACTGTAGGTACAAAAAAAAAAAAAGTTTGGACTAAGTGATTTTTCTAAGCTCTTATTAACAATGCAGCGTGACTTGGCACATGCTGTGCAGCTGCTCTCTCTGTGACCGCTGGGATTGCTGTGCTAATCGCAAACCTCTGATTTATGTGTGCATTTTTTTTTTTTTTCAAAGGCCCTCTGCCATACTGAAACTAAACAAATTCACAAAGTTCTCAGGAGATAGTCACTCCTGCCTGGAGGTTGAAATTCTGTAAAACCCCAGGAAACAGAAAGAAATGTCATTGTTGTGTTTTGTCACGGTTTACATCAGGAGCAAAGAATAAAATCTGCCTTGAAGCATCTGGAACAAAGCCTGAAAATACAGTGTGGAAGTGCAGGTGATGAAAGCGCAGGCTGTTTACCAACAGTCGTGATTTAATGCTCCAGGGCTAAAGCAGTACCTGCCTGAAGAGTTTTTGTCTATGTTTACGTTTCTGCTCCTTCCACGTTCTCATGTCATCTTTTCTCCTCCATCAGACATCCGGGGTTTGCAGACTTTTATGGACCAGGCATCTCGACTCGGTCTGGACGTGTCCTTGCAAAGGGTGGACCGCAACGTTAGCCGAGTATTTACGGACCTCTTCAACACGATGCGCACTGAGGAGCTGAACCGATACCGGGATACTTTACGAAGAGCCGTGCTGCTGATGAGCCCTCGGGGTGCTCAGGTCTTCATCCACCAGGTAGGTTTTAGCACCAAGTCTTTCTTTGTTCTTGATGGAATCAGAAGCAAAAGCAAAAAGTCAAAGAGCAAGTGAGAAAAGACAGTTTTATGGGGTAAAGATGAGGATGCATGCACAGAAACACATTTTCTGGCATCCTTGATATGAGTCAAGATTGTAGCACAGACACAACTGTAGTACATAAAAAGGAAAAAAAAGAAAGAAGTGTCTAGTTTTTATTGGGCATTCTCTTCTGCTATTGATCCAATATATTTTCTGCTCCTGCTTTGACCTCAGATAAATCCCAAAGCATATGGCAGAGGTGAGACTGTGATGAGTTTCACCTTTGATTCCACTGACCTTGGAACAAAAAAACAAACGTCTGTATGGAATCTCACAAATAGAGCTTTGAAAGGCAGAAGCCTCATCTTCCACAATAAATCATTTATACGTCTCTGAACAACATTACCAACAAATATTTTTGTTTTCTATGTTGATTTAAAGCTGCACGCATAATTGTAAGGAAAAGTTTGTGGATACACAAGGTCATTTTTAGCTTATAAGAACTCGTTTTCTTACATGTCCTGTATTTGATTTGGGTTTTCCTGAGATGCTTTGCAATTATTAATGTATCAGTTTATCAATGTTACCTTACAATAACTTGGTGATACCATGTTATGGTTTGGTTGAGGAGTTGGTGGTGTTGAAGGAGAGTTTGATAATGATGCAGACGCCGTGTTTAGTCCTGTAAACCTGCCTGACAGTTAATCTTTCTAGTAGGAAAATTAAGATTTTCCAACTTGAATAAAATGATTAAATCTGTCCATAGTGTCAAATATCACTTACACAGCTTATTTAACAGTAACAGAATCCATGTTGGTGTTATAAATTTAATTTAGTTATGGAATGTATTAACATATTAATTATAGTTTCCATTGGTACAAGATTAAGCAGTAACTTGGGGAAAACAAAAACTTAAAGTCATGATTTTGCAAATCATTTCATACCTTCTGGGTGCAATAGAGAGTAAATATGTGTCTCGTGTCTCATGTTAAAAATTCAGAAGTGTTTTAAATTCAGTGCAAAATTTACATTTTCTCTTTACATAAAACATAACATAAGCACATTTAGACAGACCTGTTTTAGAAAAGAGACTGCAACATCTTACAGAAATATCACAATGAAGATATAAAATCATTCACAAAAACAAAATCTAAAAAGAAAAATGTATATTTAGTTATTACATTTGGAGCTTAAGTACATTTAAAATGTTAAAATACATTTCATCTTGAAGCTATATTGCATGCACGCATATGTACATGTGTTTTCATCTCAAAATTTACCCTCAATCAACTTCTTTTTGCCTTTCACCTCATCTTCCTCACCGAATCAGGTAATTGTTTGGTGCAAATACTGTTGGAGAAAAGTCTTAACTAACGGTAGGTCAAAAACATCACTCGCATTCTAATTAGCTTCTTCTGGACGCTCCACCATAAATCTAAAAGTTAAGTACTCGCTGACAAATAAATTAGTGCACAGGTTGTGATTACATCAAGGCTTTTAAGTCTCATTAATGACACATTGCTTTGATCTTATTCCTCACACCAGTTTATTTCATTTTGGTACACATATACTCACATTTTGTTACAGAGGTCTTTTACATTCATATGCTTGCATATAAGGCATCGTGGGGACATGCAAATAAGCACTGCTTCAATTTCAGCACACCCCGCAAATGCCCCCATGAATGTTATATTATTAGAAGTGGTGAAGATTAGTGAATTCATCAAAGCATCATTAATGCCTCTGTGACTGTTTTCATTGATTGAACCTGTTTCAGACCAGATAGGTGGAAAATTTGCAAATATGCTGATTTTTGAAGTGAGAATGTTCATGAAGAGCGAGAAACTCTGAAACAAGCAACAATCATGTAAAAATCTAGTGCCAGAGTGGTACGTTTGTTTGATAACTAAGTGGGATGAAGGGTTTTAAATGATCGCATAAATGAACATGTGAACTATTTCAGTTACAAGCTCTGCATTTGTGTTCTCTGCACCTCAAAAATATCATTGTCTTGGTTTGTTTGTTTTTATTTCTATGCTTAACATCTCAAAAGACTCTGGTTGGATTGCAGAACAGAGAGACACAAAAAACAACCACAATGAAATATATCAAAACTACAAAGAAACCTGATGCTACAAGGGCTGTGAATTGAAAACAAATATGCATAAAAGATCATTCATACTAATAATAAATACAAAGAAATCACAGAGATTAATTCAAATTTATGATTTGTCAAATCCATATTGATCTTTTCAAGTTCTTTCTGGATATGAATGTAAACATTTGCATTGTTTTGAAAATGAATTTATTTTGAAGGGAGTCATTTCCTCTCAGCAGTGTGTCTCATCACAAATCAGCTGCTACCTGTTTTTGTCCAGTTTTCGGTCACTGCAATTTATTCTGCTTTCAACAAGCTGCTGATGTCAGTGAAAGGGTCTGTAGTTTATGCTTTCACATTTGGCTCTTTGTCTTTTCCAGACAGTTGCCATCTCCTTTCTCACTCTAAAGCTGCATCATTTTCTGACACTTCCATTGTTTCCTTGTTCCAGATTCTCCACAACAATTTCCTTCATGACAGTAGAATTTCTTTTAAATCATACAAGTCAGTTTAGAGAGCTGTATTGTGGAGTTTTAGGCTTTCAGCTATCACATTTCTGCATCTTCAGGGTTATTTTCACCAGCATTGGCTAAATTGAAAATAGTGGTTATTTAGGTTAAAAAAAAAGTTAACATTCTTTATAAGCTGACAAAGTCACACTGATTAATTGCATTTAAAAAAGAGATGATCTCCAGGCAACATTTTACATCTCAAAGACACTCAGATTATTAAAACTTTGGATCCTTCAGCTCTGGTTTAGCTGATAAACTTTATTTTTCGACTCTAATGGAAATGCTTCAAGCAGTAGTAATACTTGTGCTGAAGTGAATTTGAAAGTGTAATATCAGTCTTTTACAGTAAGATTATTTCTATTATAATTATTAAAAAAGTCTCAAAGGCTTAGATATATTTTAGTCTGTTCATTTTAACATAAGAGCGAAATGTTCCTTTATTCTCCAACATCTCTTTATGTGGTTCTCGTGGCATAGTGGCCTTCTACAGTTATTGACATGAAGGGAAGTAAAATAGGTGGTGTCAGCTGACATGCTTGCTCTGCAGGGTGGTTGATGGATAGAGCACAGAGGCTGGGTGAGGTCTGCCTCCTGCGCTGCAGCTAAACCAGTAACAAGTGTTCCTGCCTGCTGCCAAGTAACATGAGAGGCAGATAGAGATGCCACGTGGGGTGGCAGGAGGGTTTAAAGAGGAGGACATGAACAGTGGGAGAGGGTTCAGAAAAGTCGAGATAAAAACAAGGGACACGAGGAGATGGATGTAGAGAGGAAAGGTCAAGGATCAGTAAGAGATGAGAAGCTACAGGGGCTCTGCTAACATTATAGAACACCTCTGTATGAAATAGTAATAGATTATTTCTAGAAGAGGAGATAGAGGGGGAAAAGACATCCCCTAATGAAGAGGGGAGACTGGGCAACAAGCTTCAGTAGGTGTGGCCACATTCTGCAGAGTATCGTTAAAATGAAAATGCTAATTTGTGAAAAACAGATGCAGCCTTGTTTTTTTTTTTTTTTTTTTTTTTTTTAAT
>SSNP01000023.1:2335600-2406738 GCA_006937955.1 Pachypanchax playfairii
TGTTTTTTTTTTTTTTTTTTTTTTTTATAATGACCAATACTCCCTATGAAGAGAAGCTTTAATTAGTGCTTAGTCTCCAAGTAGCAGGTTTTATGATAATCAGGTGATTTACTACAACAACCACAGCTTGTTACTTGTTCCTCTCTAATAGGCTGTTAACGTTAACACATCACCAAAGAAACTAGTGCTTCTGACTCACTGTGATGGTTTTGATAATTCATTATGTACGTTACTGTGAATTGCATCTTACTGGGCTCTAACTGTTGGTGCTAAACTCTGAATGGTATTCATGAAAGAGCTTCCAAAATGTCTCAAATATGGCAAAAGTGTCATGTATAAATACGGTGTGATTCCTTTTCTTTTGTATTCGACAGCTCAGAGAGAGAGAAGCTCAAACTTCTGTGGAGCTGAGAAACTGTTTATAAAACTTTAGTTTTCAGTCCAGCTGACATCTCATGAGAATTACATTTTGCTTTATGGTACCAAACCAAAAACAAGTAAACCACTTCAGGTGTTTTATTCACTTTGATAAAGTTTGGGGAAAAAAGAAAAAAAAAAGTTTAAAAAAGGCGTAAAGTGGGGGGGGTGGACTTTGGTAGATATGGTGAAGAGAAAAAGGGAATGCTTAAAAAAAAACAGGATATTGGACAAACTTTTTATTTACTTGAGAGAGTTTAAAAGACTTAGTGGATAAAAGACAAACGCTGATATTTCTGTGATTATACTGGTAACAACCGGTTTGCTTGTTTAGCAGCAGAACTGTATGTATTTAATTCTGAAAAATACAATAATATTGACAGAGATGTTAGTAAAATTAACACCTACATTAGAGCAGGTTGTGAAATGTCATGAGTTTCTCATGTTTAGATCTCAAAAAAGCAGCTGAGTCCTGAAGAAGAATTGAAAGCAGGATATTAATAAAGACTGCAGCTTCAATTGGCTTTTTAACCGTCTCTGGTGCTCAAGTATAGGAGGCTTTTCAAACTACTAAATACTGATACTCAAGATTAATTCATCAACCCCACCCCCCCTCAAAAAAAAATGATACAAATGAGAGGCTTGAGGGATTAAATAGGTCTATTTACAGCTAGAAAATGTGCCATTAGCCAGCTAATGTTTGTGAAAGGTTGATATACTTGAAGATTAAATTAAATCTTTTAACTTCATCCTGCAAATTCAGAATAAAACATTTAGCATGTCTGACTAAATGTTTTATTAAATTCCTCCTTTCATTTGTCAATCTTTCATTTTACAATCCAATTGTTATTCTTTGCAGTTAAATACATCCTGCCAAAATGTTTTTCATATTTTTTGGCCACAACACACTTCTTTTATCTGAAGGCAAACTTTGGTCATCTTTGTAAAAAAACTTGAATTTAAAGCAGATAATAAAGCATTTCAAGTTTATTTTCAATAATAGCTTTTCCAACTCCAGTGACAGATGTATTAAAAGTAAACACGGTCTCCACTATGAGAACTCTGTGAATTGCTGAATGATTCAAAGCATTCATGTGACCTTCACCTGCTACACTGGCTTTACTCATCCAGCCACTTTATGAATCATTTCGATCATCCGAAACAGGTTTTTCAAAATTAAAATTCCCAATTCAAAAGGGAAAAGATCACGAAAACACCTTTTCCTGAGCCACTGTACTGGACCCTTCTCTGTATGCTTTCAAACACTTTGCTATTGAGTCTAACTGGTGATGTAAAACCTGTTTATTTGGTGGTCCAGTCCCAGGATCTAAGTTGATGTGATTTATTTAAACAAAATATTACCTTTCATCTCCATTTTTATCCCTCTGGGCTAAAAAAACAATTCAAAAAGGGAGTTTGGTGTGCACAAAGAAGCTGCGGACAGCTTTCACAACTTGTTCACTGGTGGACCATGTGGTAAATGAAACAGGAAACAAATGCGCTTGTCAAAATTTGAGCCTAGGAGTTGCTCATTAGGAAAAAATAAAAGAGTGTGTCATGACACTTCAGAGTGAGATGTAATAAACACACTTGCCCTTGCTATATATCGAGTTTTGATGCCAAGACCTCTTCCATCTTGTTGTCACCAATGCTTGTGGACGATGATTTAAAAGCAGCAGAGCCAACATGCTATAATGGGGTACGTTGGGGAAAAAAGATAGCTATGATGGCCTCTTGTCCTCGAGGAATTTATTGCTATAGATGTGACAGCTTTCAGGACACAACACATGAACATATAGCGCTTGCATGCACGTCTCGTGCACACTTTATCAACAGCTGATGGCAAAATCATGTCTCCTGACACTAAGCTCTCACTTTGTAACATTTTGTCCTTCACAGCTGCTTTAAAGTTTATGCCACAGAGTGAACACGGAATAGGGGAGAAAAAGCATTCTTTTAACTTCAAAGTAAATAAGAGAAACTTAAAAAAAATAGATTTTGCTTTCGTAAATGTGTAGCAGGATTGGAAGGAAATTAATTTATTCATCTGCCATATTTTTGGTCCAGATGTTATTCTTCTTGTCAATGAGCTGTGGACATTTTATTTTTTTTTATTTCCAACGCCTCAGCTTTATAGTATCCACTGTGTTTGTACAAATGCAATTTGAAGGTTCCAGATTTTAGTGATTCTGAGTGACACAACAAACATATGGCTGCTTAATCTGTTGGGATGTGAGAGCTGTATGTTATCATGTGTAGAAGCTTCATGCAGCAGGACACAACACGGTCTTGTAATTTTATATGAACAGGCAAAGACAAGAAGTCAAACATAAAGAATGAAGAGAGTGGGACAAACTGAAAAAGTCTAGAATAAGCCAAACACTTCCAGTGCGGGAATATCACTGGGGTAGTTCCACAAGCTGGTGTGGACACATTTTGCTCTGTTCAATCCAAACACTCTTATAAATGACTCTTGGATTGTGCCTTCAACTTGTGTCTCAATATTTATCATAATATATTGTGAGTCAGTCAATTTTTTCTGTCGTTATAATAAAATATTTCAGTTGTGCCTTGGCACCTGGACTTCCACCTCTCTCTGTCAGATGGAATAAAGCTGGCCATGACCTGGAAGTGTTTATCCCAGCATGACTCATTAACCAGACACGGAGAGCATGGCGTTATTGCAGCGAAAGCGTAGTTCTGGCACAAACAGCAGGTTGTGCAATTGTGTGCACAGAAGGATGTCCTAATGTGTGTAAACCTCCTCTGTCTCACCCCTCATTCCTCACTCTGATCCATCACTGCCAGTTCTGTGTACACCCCTCCCTTAGTGCTAACGAGAGAGGCCAGGCATAATTAAAAAGTTCAGAAAGTACGGCTCAGTTTTTTCCCCCCAACCACACAAGGTAAAAATAAAGGAGAAAAAAGATAACACTTGCAGCCAACCAGAACATTGAATTATACTAGCTCGGAATACAAATGAAGGCAGCCGTGTGAAATCAGCTGACTGACACCATTTTGAGCAGGAGCATGAAAAGTTTATGGTGCAGAGCAAGAAGTGCAGATAAGACTGTTTAAAGAAGATATGTTTTGAAGGTCCTGGTTTCTTCCTGTTGGGAGATGAAGAAGGTATAGCCTCTGGGAATATTTCATGATGTCCTACTCAGGTCTCAAAGGGTTATAAATAGGATTTTTGCTGGATCAGAAATAGTTTGGCGAAAATCTTGATTCGGTATCAGATTGGACTGTAGGAGGTCTGAAGATGGGAATTGCCTCAAGCTCTCTTTCATTCATTTCTCAAGGCGGGTGGGGAGATCTTGCTTTTCGTGTCATAGCCAAGGAGGGCATGTGTTTGGTCTTGATTTTAGGTTGACTTAACTTTTGACTCCATCCCTTATTTTTCTTTACAGGGACCATATTGTGAGAAATATATCATCCATTTGTTTGCAAGAACTTCATGGATGTCTGAAATTACTACCAACACAGAAATACAGGGAAGGAAGATAATGATACCTTGTGTAGGACAGCGGGGGTCTGAAATTGTCATTTTGTTAACTAGTTATATTTGCAGGATAAAAGATCTTACACATCCAGATACAATTAAAGTTATTTCCCATGTTTTATCTGCACTCACCTGTAGTTTGAAATCATGCAGCTTTTGTTGTTTTTCAGTAGAGTCAAAAGATTTTTGCTTTTGCTTTGCTGTTAAAAACAGTTTTTGATTTGCTGTTCCACCAACACTAAAAGCTAAAGATTACATACCCTGGAACATTCCTTCAGCATCAGTGTTTTTCACATCAGAAACTAAATGCAGATATGTGATCATAGTGAAGTTCCACATCCCTTTTTGATGTTGTACAACCTGACAAAGCCCAACTGAAAGCAATTAACGACGTAAAAACCTTAGATATAAAAACACATCCAATGGGTAAAATTGTATAAAATGATTGGATAAAGTTGGCAAAGTGTTAAAAAAATTAATAGGACTAACAAAATCAAATTGTCTAAACAGTTTTGTCTTTTTCAGTCTCTCATAAGTTTTGACTGTAAGCAAAAGCAATCCATGTAACCAATTAAACAGGAGCATGAGTTTGTTAAAATACTGCAAACAAGTCTGAAGCACCTGGCTGTAAATACTTTACAGAGCTTTTTGTACAGTGCAACACTTAAGAATTGCAGCTGGAGAAGATGTTCTTTCACTCTCCAACAACAGATCTCATGGACCTACAGAACCATGAAGCCTGAAATGAGCCAGACTGTTTATTTTGTGGAGGAAGACTAAACAGCATCTGCCTGCAGAAACCCAGCCTCCCAGGGGTCTTCATAGCTCAAAGGCTTAAAGATTCGCTGGTGCGTTGAAGGCTCAAAGAGGTGCGAATGGAGCGCATGGTGACTGACAGAGGAACAAATATCAACAAATATGAGCAAATATGGACGGTCCACTGAGCCAAATAGACCCACTTTATACACTAGCACATAGATTTGATACTGCTGATATTTATGAAGACGGCACATGCCAAATGATGCTTTTGTTAGATTTTGTCCAAGCAACTAAAATTTAGCAGTATAGTTAAATATGAATAACATAATAAAGAAAGATTACATGTTTTGACCATATCATCCAGTCTAAGGCTAGAGGGGACAGCATGTGGGGAGTTTATCACGCTTACTGTCTGCTGGCATTGCTCCCCCGTGGCTTAACGCTCTCACCTCTGGACCCCCGTCCTCTCCCTCTGACCCTTCTTGCTGCCCCTCTATTCCATTTTCCTCCCAATAACAGGATGAAAAATTGAGGCTGCCAGAAAATGATCTATCATTGTCCTACATCTCATCCGCTGCTGCCCTCCGTTTCCTCCTCTTCATTTTTCCCCCTTCTGTCCCTTTTACAGGACATCCCTTCTTTTCCTCTTTGTATTTTCCTGATCTTAATGGTTTCACATTTCAGTCTACACGACCACTTTATCTTTCTGCCTTTACTTCCCCCTCACTGTTTGGTTGTCTCCTTTTGTCTGGTCTTTTATTGCACTGAAATACTTTTATCTCTATCTTTATTTCTCCTTCTGTGTTTATTTTCCACGCCGCGTGCTCATCTTGTTCTGCAATTCTATTTTTGTAGTTTTTCATTTGTCATTTGTGTAGCACGAACAACGCAGAACACATGTATTATTGCTGATACCAGAAACAAATTTTCATCTTTTGGTCCTTAGATGGAGGCCATTAGAGAGAGGCTGTTCACAAGAATAACACAGTCTAAAACTGCTTTGAAACATTTGAATATGGATGGTACAAATGGGAAAAGGAGGGAGACAAAATACATTTAAAAATGTTAAAAACTATTTTTAGCATAATTTAACAGGGAAATAAAAGATTTCTCTCTTAGTTCCTGTGGTCAGTTATTGCTACATTCTGTGTGTGAATTGCTGTATTATAAAATATTCAAAATAAGCATTTCCACAGAATTTTGAAGCAAATAAGTTTATTATAACCAAAATAAAACCACCTAATTATGTCACACTGCATAGAAAGATATTGTAATTAAAATGAATCCAGTGGACTTAATAATAAGCTTGTATTTATTTGAACATGTATGAAACATGTAAAATAATATGTCTTTTTTAACACTAACACTGATAAATTAAAAAAAAGTATATGTTGAGTATAATGGATGGTTTCATCTTTAACACTGATAAATATCAGTGGACTAATTTTAAGTTTATCTTTTTTAAGTTGGTAAATTAAGTTGAGTTTTATGTCACTGCTAATGGATATTGTATTTCTAAAGATTGTGGTTATGCTAAGAAAAAAAACGCTGTAAAAAAGACAATGACCCAGTTATTCTGAGCTTTTCTTGTCTTTTGATCACTGTAACTGTTGCTTTATTTTATTAAGGAAAAGCACATACATTTGGTCCAGCGAGGTCTTCCCAATGCTCTTTTTTCTTCTGACAGCAGGTGATAAAATTTGATCAATGTTTGCAGTTATGCATCATGGTTAGCATTATTGAAACAGTGCGCCTCTTAGGCAATTTATATTTCTTCAAGAAGGAGAACAGTTAATCTTGTAAAAGGCACCCAGTGAAGTCTCTCTCATTTATCTAGTGACCTCTAGAGTTTTGCATAAGTGTCAGGAGTAAACAGCAGAGTTGCTCATATAAAGCTTGTTTTTCATCTTTTTTTTTTTTGCCTTGGACCAGAACCTACAGTACAGGCCAGCTAGCTGCAATGTGTAAAGTGCATTCTTCTGTGTATGATAATGAAGTCATTTTTTTGTTGAGTTTTTGCAGCTTGTTTTCAGCTGTTGCTGCTTTTGTCTGAATTTTGTGTGTAAGCAATACTCTTGAAAAATTGAAAAACACTATTATGTCGCCTGTGCATGTTAATCGCTTCATCACTCTGTATATTTGTTTCCTTGCAGCATAATATAAGATGCAATTATACCAAAATCTTACAATATTGTCGGGACGTTCTGTGTCTGAGAAATTATTGCTGTGGGCTCTGTATTATTGCCCAATTCCCAAGTGGAAGACTCAAAATACAGTACAAGTTATGGGGGTAATTGCAAAGCCAACCACTTGGAAAACAAGCACTGTATTGGTACCCAGCACACAGCCCATCGCAGGCCAAAAGCTCTGGAGAAAATGTTCAATTAAAGTACTGCTCTAGTGAAAAGAATACAAAAATAAAGGCTGGTTCAGGTGTCCTGAAACCACATCTCTAACCTGTTCTTCTTGCTCACTTTCTCATTTTTTCCTACTTTGCTTTTGCATAAATGTCTAAGTGTTCAACATGTGCAGATGCATATTCATGTGTTCCTTTGACACATTTGCAGGTCCGTGTTAACACCCACACTTGAAAATATACTGTATGTCCATATACAATTTCTCACCTCTACACGAGAATTGCTTGAGGACATAAAAGTGATTTTTTTTTTACTTTGCAACAGCAGAATTTCTGTTTGTTGTTGTGTATAAATCCATCTCTGTAAAAATGATAATAATTCATAAAAAGATAAGAAACTGTTTAGTATTTGTTTTCGTTCAAAAATAATGAAGTTGTTTAACACATACAGCATACCTTATCAACTAACAAAAAAAAAAAACAAATATGTCACTTTGAGTCTTTTTCTATATTTAAGAAAACAATATCAAATGTCTGAGCATTGTGTTCGCAATTTAGGCAAATATACAACCTATCAATTAATTTTTATACAGAACAAGAATCTGCCAAATTGTATCTTGAATGAAAACATGCATATCTCAGAAAATTTTAATCTGATGTCGCTAAACAGATTAGACTGTAACAGTGTTTTAAACTCACTCACTTACATGACATGGACAATTCTTTGTTTCCATCCATAATCTGCATAAAAACACATTTTAAGAAGTATTTGTGAAATAACAGAAAATGTAGAGTTATTTTTCTTTATTTAATTAAATATGAAATTGTTTTGAAAAAAAGGGCCTCATTTCTGACACATGCTGGTGGAACTCCAGATATTTTGACATGTTTTTACTGGATCTTAATTTTAAAAGGAGATATTAAGTCATTTCTCTTAGAAGTGTTTCAACAGAGTGCATCAGACAACTAGATGACATGAAGAACTAATGTACCAAAGGATTTTTAAAAAGAAAATAGATAAGTTGATTCGCCAAGATATCTTCATCTAAAAAGTGTTGCGTGAAAACCTAAAGAGAACAGTTTGTGAGGGATATCTGGACTGAGGTTGTTCTTCATGAAGCAATGAGCTAAACAACTTCACATCAGACTGTGAACAAGAAACGTGTGTTACAAAATCAATGCATTATCCAATTGTGCCACTTACACATCTGTAATATTGGATCTTTTTAGAAGAGTACACATTTCTCTCTTTTTGATTAGATGTTCTTTCTTCTGTCGAGTTGTGCATAAAACAATGCATATTTGTCTATGTAAATTAAAGTAAATTCACAAACTTTCAAGCACCACTCTATACTAATCATGGTTATTATGGATACTGTCGCAGTCATTCGATGAAGCTATTATCTGTGCAACAGGTCATCCGTACCTGACTGGTTAGAGCGGTTGTTCTGAGAAAAGCCTGGCCCACATGTCTGTGGGGGTTTCATGGGGCTGCGAGTGCTTCTGCATTTGGATTAGCAGATTTATTTTGCTTTGGGAGCATTGTGTGAAATCCTTAACTGAATTTGGTGTAAAACCACAAACCCATGGAGCACTCTGTGAAGAATCACTGTGTGAATGTGTAAATCAGCTGAGGGACAGATTGCATTTTGATTTCAGATCAGTCAAAAAATATTGTTAATACTATTAAAACATGTTTTTACATTTAATCTAAATACAGTTTAGTTGTAAAATTGGCGTTTTTATACGTTTTTGCCACCTATACATTCAAGCAACCACACACCATCAGAAGTTAGTTAATATGTGCTCTCTTGGTGTGTTTGGAGCAGCCTCCCAGTAACAAAGTCCCAACAAATACAGTTACAGTGGGGCAAAAAAGTATTTAGTCAGCCACCAATTGTGTAAGTTCTCCCACTTAAAAAGATCAGAGAGGCCTGTAATTTTCATCATAGGTATACCTCAACTATGAGAGACAAAATGAGGAAAAACAAATCCAGAAAATCCCATTGTCTGATTTTTAAAGAATTTATTTGCAAATTATGGTGGAAAATAAGTATTTGGTCACCTACAAACAAGTAAGATTTCTGGCTTTCACAGACCTGTAACTTCTTTAAGAGGCTCCTCGGTCCTCCACTCGTTACCTGTATTAATGGCACCTGTGTGAACTCGTTATCAGTATAAAAGACACCTGTCCACAACCTCAAACAGTCACGCTCCAAACTCCACTATGGCCAAGACCAAAGAGCTGTCAAAGGACACCAGAAACAAAATTGTAGACCTTCACCAGGCTGGGAAGACTGAATCTGCAATAGGTAAGCAGCTTGGTGTGAAGAAATGAACTGTGGGAGCAATTATTAGAAAATGGAAGACATACAAGACCACTGATAATCTCCCTCGATCTGGGGCTCCACGCAAGATCTCACCCCGTGGGGTCAAAATGATCACAAGAACGGTGAGCAAAAATCCCAGAACCACACGGAGGGACCTAGTGAATGACCTGCAGAGAGCTGGGACCAAAGTAACAAAGGCTACCATCAGTAACACACTACGCCGCCAGGGACTCAAATCCTGCAGTGCCAGACGTGTCCCCCTGCTGAAGCCAGGACACGTCCAGGCCCGTCTGCGGTTTGCTAGAGAGCATTTGGATGATCCAGAAGAGGATTGGGAGAACATCATATGGTCAGATGAAACCAAAATAGAACTTTTTGGTAGAAACTCAACTTGTCGTGTTTGGAGGGGAAAGAATGCTGAGTTGGATCCAAAGAACACCATACCTACTGTAAAGCATGGGGGTGGAAACATCATGCTTTGGGGCTGTTTTTCTGCCTAGCCAGTCTCCAGATCTCAACCCCATAGAAAATCTCTGGAGGGAGTTGATAGTCTGTGTTGCCCAGCGTCAGCCCCAAAACATCACTGCTCTAGAGGAGATCTGCATGGAGGAATGGGCCAAAATACCAGCAACAGTGTGTGAAAACCTTGTGAAGACTTACAGAAAACGTTTGACCTCTGTCATTGCCAACAAAGGCTATATAACAAAGTATTGAGATTAACTTTTGTTATTGACCAAATACTTATTTTCCACCATAATTTGCAAATAAATTCTTTAAAAATCAGACAGTGTGATTTTCTGGATTTTTTTTCCTCATTTTGTCTCTCATAGTTGAGGTATACCTATGATGAAAATTACAGGCCTCTCTGATCTTTTTAAGTGGGAGAACTTACACAATTGGTGGCTGACTAAATACTTTTTTGCCCCACTGTACAACAGATCTAATTTATGTTTATCGCTGTGCTGAGACACCAGTTTGATCCCTAGTGTTAGATACAACTTTAGTGTATTAATGATCTAAAGGTCAGTTGCACAGTGGTTTGGTTGTAATCTTAAAACATCAAACACAAATAACGTGTTTTTGTGGGTGTCTATGTCATACTTGTGTGGGTTTTCCCCAGGTACCTAAACTTTATCACAAACACATATTCAAACTTTAAAAGAAATATTAAACATGTATCTTTTTAATTAAAAGAAATACAAAAGGTTTGGCTTTGGATGCTAAAAAAATGATTATAAATTACTTCAACCCATACTTCCTCATTACAAACAATAATGTTTCATTAAAATAATTTGGTAAAAACATCTCAAGTAGCACTTTTGAGTTTTCTCCATTATGGAATTTCTCTTGAGGTTCACATAATATCGGTTTCATATTGCTCATCGAGTGTTTGAACAGCATTACAATAAATGTGCTGCAATGCATTGTTGTCAAAAATAATGCATAATGCCTTAAGGGAATGAAGTGAAGCATCATTTGAGTATTAAACAAAATGTTGCCAAACATTAAGGATGCTGAGGATTCGTATTAATCACAATTTATATCCTCCGATAAGCTCACGGAGAACCAGTGAGGCATGAAGTGAAGCCTTATGAGGGACATCATGGAGTGGAAGGGTGACACTTTGGCTGTGAGGCTTCAGGCTGTGTGGCAGGGGGGGGTAGATGGATGAAGAGGAGAAAGTCTGCTGTCCAGGATGCCCTGTAGAATCTCCTTAAGATCCTTCTTTCAAACAGGCCTTTTCAGCCCACTATTCAAAAAGCAGTAATTGCATCATTTTTCATGCCCCTTGCCTCTGTCTGCCTGTGAAGTTGGCCCCATTAATCAAACTAATGGAGAAGTAAGTGATTTCAAAATATAGGCTTTGATCACCCCCCCACCCCCCTATCCTTTCCCACAACTCCTCCTCCTCGGCTTTAGGAACCCCTCTCATCCCACTTATGCTTATCTTTCTTTTCTCACAGCCATCCTTCTGCACTTCACTACATACTGTATAAAACAGGATTCTGAGAGTAATTTTTCCCCTCCTTATTATGCTCATTTAAGCCTCTGGAAATGTACAGAGGAGCATTTCTTTTGCACATTCTGGCAGTGCTGTGATTCTTAGCTTTCCTTAAAGCTACTTCCCAGTATAGGAGGGCACCAAACTGCTAATAGAAGATTGTAGGGAATGGTCACACTAAAATCATTGTGGCCTATTAGCAGGCAGTTTGTTCCAAAGACTCACGGTTCAGACACATTTATTGATTCTGATGAGCCAGATTAAATGAAAGTGCACCTGAGGTGTATTGAAAAGCTTATGCCAGCTATAACGCAGCATAAACCATTACTTGAAGCTACTAACAGAGCACACTGGGAAATTAAATTATTTCCTATAAATGGCAACAATCCGTGCTCAGAGAAACAACCACAGTGGACTTAAGTGAATGTTTTATTTGACTAATTTGTTCTCGTTACGATTGCAGCCTATTCAGACTTTATACTTATAGCTTGAAGGCAACGAGAGTTCAGAAAGCTTTTATAAATGTAACTGTAGCTTCTAAACCAACATTATATTCATCACAAGGCTAAACGTTAACCTTGGACATATTCTTTATTCAACCTGTAGAAGTATGAACAGGCATCAGAAGACTGTTTGAAATGTTATTAACTGCAGGTGTTTTGCATTTAATCACTGATTTTGAGAAGATTTTCAGTTTATTTTAATAGTTTCATACATTGACTGCCTGCATCAGTTCACTGTCTTGTTGGAAGCTCTAAACTAGTGTTGGTCTTAATTTTTGCAGTCTGTCTGATCTTGTATTCCAAATTCTTCATGATACTGCATTGCATTCCCATCTTATATCACATTGCTTGACTGGAAGCTTTACCTCCACCAACGAGGGCGGAGGACATGTTTTTCCTCGTGTTGGTTTGTCTGTCTGTTAGCAACATAACTTGAAAAGTTGTGCATGGATTTTCATAAAAATAGAAAATATCCAGAATGGGTCAAGGAAAAACGAATTCGATTTTGGGGGTGATTTGCATCCAGAAATTAGGTCTGTCTTCAGATCATATGCCACAATAAAATATCAGGGTGTGGAACTGAGGTGCTTGGCAGAGGTCAGCACGCAGTCTCAGAGTGGCTTTCTAGTTAGAATTAAATGTGTCTCGTGTCCACTTCAAAAGGAAAACTCCATCTCTGTCTAAACAACTTCATCCAATCTCTGTACTGAGTTCTAGGACATTGCTGCTTAAAGGATTCTGTATTTCTAAGTGATTTCCAGGCAGAAAACCACCATTTATAAAGCATTTAGGATAGCTACATTTTAGGGAAATTTCTGGATAAAGTTAAAATGCACCTTAACAGGTGAACTTAATGTGACCTTCCCTAAACTTTTGAATGCACATGTCCAGCTGTTTGATGTGTCAGTACTTTTTAAACAACTTGCTGTTTTCTTGCAAGGATCTTGAAGGCAAAATACACAACAGATGTTTGATCCATGAATCACCCAATGAATTTTCTGGTTCAATCAGAACTGATATTTTAATAACCCAAGATGACGCCTGACATTGATCAACAGTACCTCACTTTTACAAGGTTTTAAACAGGATGTTCTCAGACAGAAGTGGCCAAGAGTGTCACCGAGTGTCATCTGTAGGTTGTAACAGAGTGACTGGAAGAGTCACATAAGGGCATAGAAGTGGGCGTCCTTTGGCCACAGCCCATAATGAACACTGCCTCATTGTGAACAATGCCCTGTGGAAGCAGATGATGAATGCTACTCCAGGCACATTTAACGAAGCTGAGAATTACCCAAGTGTCACATCAGACTATTTGAAACTGTTAACATCAGTGTGGTCTGCATGCTAGATGGTCTGCAAGGGTACCTGACTACACCACCTGACACAAGTGCCGTCTTCTTGTATGGGACCTGGAGCATTTACAGTGGGTGAGGGATCAGTGAGCTCCAGACTTGAACCCATAGAAAAGCTGTTGGATAAGCTGAATCACCATGTGGAGGCTGTTAACTTTGTACCCCAGAACCTCAATGACCTTAGAGCCTTCAGGAAGAGTGTGATGTCACACCTCAGCAGACAGTAAGTCAACTTGTGAACAGCATGAGGCGTTATTGTCAAGCTGTAATTGATGCTCAAGGTCACATAACATGTTAATAAAACACTGACATGTTTTGTTGTGGTTTACTCACCGCTGTTGTTGGATTTTCAGTAAATGGTCAATGGATTTTATGTGATGTAATATCACTGTTGTGGGGATATTTTAAGTTTTCCCAATACCAAATTGTTAAAAAAAAATTAAAAAGTATGAAACGTAAAGTATCTTGCATTTCTAAATGTAACTGAAGTACTGAAATCACTACACTGTGTTATCAGAGTCCTTGGCTGTCGGTGCTGCTTGGAATCAAACTTATGTGGAAACCTAAACTTTCACACTCCTACTCTCCTCAACACCTCTTGTTTCCCACGATGCTCTGAGAAGACATGCCTCACGCTGTTCTAGCTTAATTAGGATAGGATTCATGTAGATCTTTGGCCCAGCTACCCTCCCACAGTTGTTTCTCTAATACATTTTTTTTCCTTTGTCTACCCACTTATGTTGCTTACTTTTGCATTGAAGTAGTTTGTGTGACCCCTAATGTTTAAAAGCATTAAAAGAAACTAAAAAAAAAAAAAACCTTTCTTCTGTACAGCGAGGAAGCAGCATGAATACAAACATTTATAAAAGAGGAATTTTAGCTCTATTTTTCATGAGAAAATAAAAGAACCAGCAGCCTGTGCTGTACTGAATGTGCATGTTTGTCATTTGGTATGGCCTTTGTTCCTGTATTGTCATGTACTCTTTGTAGTCTCAGCCTGTGTTCACTTCAAACTATCCCTTTTTACTGCACTGAAGATTAGAGGCAGTCGGCGCTTATGCTTTTATATTAGAAGAAAGACAGCCATAAGCCGAAACATTTTCACATATTTACTTTTCCCCCATTATTTACTTGAATGTTCTTTTTGAAGAGCTCTTTGCCTTCAACAGAACAAAGAGCACCAGCGACTGACCACTATTGTGAGCACCGTTTTTAATTGTTCAGCAAATGGATAGAGGTTAGAAGTCTGAACACACTGGCATATTAAAACACAGCTGCTACATTTATTTTCCACACACCACCAGCAATAAGATGCAGATCTGTATGTGAACAGCTCCTGTCTTACTTTCAAATGATCTGATAAGCAATAGTTTTTCATCTACAAGACTCATGAGGTCATTGTAGTTTCTCATCATTGTGGCATCATACTGGGGTCCTAGACATAAAGCGGATGAACCAGTGTGGCTCAGTTGTTGAAAATTTGAAGCAGGACTATGGTAACAGAGGTGCATTGTGCTATGATTTTCTAGTGCACAGCTGCATCCTGATGCAGTTTGAGAGAGTTACTGTATGCGAAAGAGGGGGATCGAGCATTGTACATTCAGGGACAAATGTGGTAGGATCATGATGGGAACTTGTTTAAGATGTATAAAGTAAGGTTATCAGGATATCTCAGAGATGCAGAAAAAAAAACAGGGAATATGAAGCAGCATCAGGATTGTCTTCACTCTGGAGGTGGTTTTCCAAATTTTCTGTAGTCTAGTCATGTTTAAATACGCCATCAAGAACATTGTAAGGTTATTATCCAGTGTGAAGGAGGCCTTAGAGCTGATTTAGAAAGGACAAATCACACATTCTGTCCACTTCACTCAATCACAAAGCTTTCTATTTTTATTTATCAGCTGTGAATTTTCTTTATTTAAAGAATGACCGGCACTCCATTGTGGCATAGCAAAACATTTTTTTATCCAACACTTCTCATTTCTTTACATCCTCATTTTTTATTCTTATGCTAACATTACATTTGTTTTTTTTTTTTTGTATTTGTGCGCATGTGAGTTGTTTTTAGGTTTCTCACCTTCCTATTGTTGTCACTCTCCTCTTGGCAGACCTCTGTGAGCTGTAACTTTGAGGCACTTTTAGCAGCACAGTGTGAAAGTGTACCCTGGAGCAGAGATTACAGCAGTGTGTCATGGAGTTGTCTGAATGTGTGAGTGTTTCTACCTGGAGGACGATGATTTCTTACAAGTATTATGAGAAACAAGTCCACTGCACACGCAGGGACTGAGTGGCTTTAAGAGTCCTGGGTGTTTTGCTGGGTAACTGACATGGTATCCTGTTAGTCTACTGCACGTTGATGTTGTGGAGCTGTTCAACTGTAGTCTAATATTCCACTAGAGGTCCAACATGTACAGGAAAAGTTTTATTACCTAATAAACATAATAAAGCATTCAGATATCAGTAACTTTTAAAAGAGACAGCATTTCTTGTACAGAACCATTTTAGTAAGTTCAATGAGTTGATGTTTCTTTTGTGGGGGTTGGGTTAAAGAGCAAACAGACAAAGATTTTTAATGCAACACTGACTGAAGTGTTCACAGAGCAACAAAAATTCTTTTGATTCACACGTCAATTTTAATGGCCGAGGGAGTGCCTTTATGGAGAGCAATTACTGTATTTCTCTCACCTCAGGTAACTTAAATGTAAAGTAATGGAGACATACATTATTCAGTTCTGTTCATTTATTCATTCATGAACCCTAAATAAACCTCTCTACAATATCTCACATCAGGAGTTTTATCTTTAGAGTCTCTGTTTTACCAAATAACATTTTGATCAATGATAAAATCGTAGCCTTGAGCTAATTTAACAACATCTTAAAATACTACAGCAAAATACTGTTAGCTTTCGTGTTGAAGCCCAAAACACTTGTTGCTTTGTGTTGTGAACATATATCTGCTTGTCCTTGTGAGGTACAGTAACTGTAGCTGCATAATAACTTCTGTTGAGGTAATAAGTTTCCTCTGCGTTAATTATCTTAGGTTATTACATCTATCAGCTGTGCAATAAAAATTCAATTGCAAATGTCATTAAGGATCCACAACATAAATTCCCGACAGGTGCAGGGATTTAGTTTACTTTCAGTGCTTCCCCAAGGACACCCTGGAGAAAAGGAAAGTAATTAATCTTCTGCTATGGCATGTCATTCATTAAAGTGTACCTCGATGTCTTGTTAAAATCTTAAGTCTGAATTTTGTTCCTAACAATGCTGCACCCTCTTCTACAGAGCATGACTGTTTTGTTTGTTTGTGCTTTCAAACATTGACTCTGTCATTGAGGTTGTACAACTTGACTAAAATCTCCAGTTTTCTCTTTAATGGGATGTTACAGTCAGACTACTGATGTGGAAAGTTTGTGTGAGTCTAACCATGAAAATGAATCAATCTTGATGCTGCAGGTAGTTTCCTTCAGTTCACTTTTTACTTTCTCTGCTAGCTTTAAAAGTACATATTCACTGCAATAAAAACAAAACGCATGATAATTTTTTTGAAGTGTAGAACTCCAGTGTGTTGATTGTATTATGCAAAACTTTCAGCTAGGTCAATGAAACGAGGTCAAATAATTTAAGGTTTCAAATGGTACAAATATTTCATGGAATTAGCTCCAGGGAAGAATTAGAAGAATTTAACAAATACTCGTTTAAGCTAGTTTTTTCACCTCCTAATACCTTTTTTTGTAATGGGTTCAATCTGAAGAAAGTCTATGCATATCGCATTGTTTGAAATATGGAAATAACTCCAGAATCTTCCTCTGACAGTTCTTAAGCTGTCACTGAATGCTTCTGCTCATGAAGCTCTTCAAGCAGTCATGCTATTCAGAAATTGTCACATCGAGTTTTTATCCTGTTTGTGAACGGCAGTCGTACTCCTCACAACATTAGAGCTCACAATAAGTGCAGCAGCCCACAGGAATATGTCTCGGGGGAGTTGAAGGAGAGCCACTTCATGCTTCCACTCACCTACAACGCAGACACGATTGTAGCATCTGTTTTGACATAAAAATGTATGTAATAATAAAACCGCTCTACTGGTCTCAACCAATTGTTTGCTGTTAAAAGAGGTAGTTTGGCAATAAAAGCATGAATGCAGTAATGAGGAAAACATAACCTGCTGTATAACCCATAATTATGTCTCACTTCTGCTGATGCCATCTCTTTGTATTTTTCACAACACTGCACAAATTCATAAACATTTTCAGTCAGAGCTTTCACCATATATGTGCATTTCTGTAAAACAAACAACTTGAACAAACACTGTGTTGTAGCCGTGGACACAGTATCAAGGTTTCCCTAATTTCAGTTAATGCAAGAAGGTTAATGTGCCAACTGGTGCATCTCTTAGAGGGAACATTAAGTGTTCCACTCATGTCTACAGAGTAAGGACATGGGAGGCCAGCTACATGCAGGGAGAAGCTAGCTGCCTCAGTGCAATGGCAGATGGGAGTCATGATTTGCTTTTAATGTGACACCGGTCTGCCATCTTCCTGTGGGGGCTGCCGGGTTCTGAATACTGACTCTTAGAAGGTCAGAATAGATTTGTTCAGGTGTTACCACTGCACATCGGCGGTCTGACTGACTTCTCACAATTCCATGAGTTGATATATCTTTTGAGCACCAAGCATTAGTTGAATGAGAGGTTGTAATAATGCTAAAGCTAGTTGCTGTCCTTTTTCTATTCAATCTTATGTCATGAAGCCGATTAAGTGGTCTGAAGGTGTGTTTCCACAGCAACAGCAATATGGCTGAGGTCAAGGGGACTATTGTGAATCTTTTATGACAAATCCCATTACTCCTTCCTAGCTTCTTTTTTGAGATCCTACCATAGATAGAAGCTGGGATGGATACCAAAATCTTTTCATTGCTTATTTGAAATTACTGCCAAGACTTGGTGAAAGACATTCACCTAAAATCAACAGAAAGCTGGGTGCTATGCACCCAGACTTGACCTCGGAGTGAAAGTGAATTGCTTTAAAGAAGAACAAAGATGTTGCCATTGAACTTGCATTCTGAGCTAGAAAAGTAGAGGGAGAAAAGTGGGTGAGTTAGAGAACCAGTACAAACACAACTTTATTTATTTATCTGTAAAGCAGTGACACGCTAAACTACGATTCAAAATCTGCTGGATTATTCTGCAACAGCTTAATATTTTGAAATGTTGCAAATTTGTTTCATCATATTTTATGTGTTGAATTGTGAATCTTTTTTTTTCTTTTTTTTCAAACAGTAGCAACTGTTGACTTGTATGCTCCTACACAAACGAGCCCATATTTTAAGGCTGGCAGAGTTCTGATGATTTACATCAGCAGTATTTTATCTTGATTAGTTTCTTGCAACATGTTTCTTATTTAAAGTCAAAACTCTGAATACAAAAATAATTTATCTTATCGTGCAAGTATAACTTGCCATTTTGAAGAGTTGCAGGCTGAAATATATTGACTACTTTATGAAATAAAGCTATTCTTTTGAACCGTTAATAATTTAATCAACAATTGAGTAATTATTGTTGCTAAATCAACAAAACATTATTCTCCAGCATCTTGCATAGTTTTGTTGTTTTTTTTCGTAAAAAAGTAGTAAGTATATAGCAATGTTTTTCCATGTTGATTTCCTTATAATGTACTCACTCATAGATACAAATAATATGTACATCCACTGTGCTGCTGTAGAACTTTAATAGCTTAGCTTATAGTCTTTGTTATCTTATCTGTACAGACTATGCAGCAGTCATAACAGCTTTTGTTTTTTGTTGTTGGACTTGGCATATGTATTGTTCCTGACTATAGTATCTCATAACTTCCTAGAGTAAATTTGTGAATTTTGGCTGTCAGGTTTTGTTCTTTCTAACTTGAGAGTAATTTCAGTCTGTGATATTAAGATCAGAGCTTTCTGCAGGACAGACCATCTGTTGCCGAACTCTTCCTTTTTTCTTCTTGAAGTCTATTTATTTATTTTGTAATGCTGGTTATTTGTTTGGGTGTTGTCATAGCACAGGATAAATGCAGGACTAATTAACTACATTGCAAATTAACTGCACCAGGTCCTTGATTATACTTTCTGACAGTCTCCTGTTGAACTGATGACTGTGTACGTCTGGCCTTTATCTTTTCAAAAAACAATTACCCTATTTATTTTTTGTATTATCTTACTTCATATTAAACAACAAATATAAATTACTACAATTGTTGGTAAACCCTAGGGGATGATCAGGGTATTGGTTGCCAGACTCCTAGATAAAAACAATCTAGCTTGATATAACAATGCTGGAATAAATGTTGTGCTTTACACTCGCCACACAATTTTCACATCCTTTTAACAGCAATTTTTTTCAAACCCTTTCTGGCTGTCACAATTTGAAATTGGAGCTGACGTACTCTCGAGGCCTTTGTGGCAGTGCGACTGTATAAGAACACGCCAGGGGAGAGGCCTCTATGATCAGAGATCTTCTGTCACCGGGCTTTGGCATGTATCGACTGTATAGCATGTTCCTCAGATGTCACTCCAGGCAATTGTTGTGCCTCCTTCATAAAAACCACATTGCTCTCCAGACTTTCACCATTACATCATCTCATGAATTAAATGGAAAGTAAAATTTGTACAGACTCTCACACTCAGCTGAAGAAAACTGCGTGAATGATACTAGCATTTGTCATAGAAAACTGTTTTATTCTTTAAGCTTTTATGTGCCATGTTAGGTAAAGGTTAAAATGTGACCCTAGTTGGGAGAAATAGCAATAGTATTTTCTGTCTTGTTAAAATAACTTTAGTTTCTAAAATGTCAAAGTAGTTTATCATTTTAAAAACCATTGGATCATCATCAATTTCACATTACATGGTTATTCTGGCAGAAATATAATATTTCAAACTGAAACCTGAAGCATTTGGGTAGAGAGCTAGCCTCTCTGCTAATTTCCATTGTAAATAACTGTAGATTTAACTGTGGCTATCCATTAGCTTATCAGTCTGATCAGTATTCATAAATTTATTTAAACTGAGGCTATTCAACTAGATATCTGCAGGAGGTTAAATAATTGTTAATTTTCCCATAGAGATCCACCCTAAACATATCATTTGTCCCAACAAACATCTCCCTGTACTGTGCACATAAATCCTGAAAAGAACTACTGACCTATTTATGGGTCATTGACGGCTTACAATATTGGGTTGTAACCAACTTGATGTAGCCTTATATTGCATCCAATAACTTATGATTACAGCTGTTCTGATTTTTTCCCTCAAAGATAAATAGTAAACAATTTTTTACACAACAAAACAAGGTTTTATAAAGTGTCGGCTCAATTACGTGATTGTTACGTCACTACAGAGGTAGTTAGAACATCTGCTTGCAAACATCATTTAGCTCACAAAGATTCATTTCCAGAGTGTCTAAAGTTGTCAGTGTTTAATTGTGCTGTGAAATGATGCAGAACATTTCAAGCATTGTCTTGTATTATGCCCAAAGCTTCAACAAAACAATGAATCCCAGCTGGTAGTGTACACATTAACCAACTCACGCTACAGCACTTGACTTTAGCATTATGCCATCCGACAGATTTTGTCTGGAAGAATGAATTTAGTTCAAGGAACTGTCATCTCACTGAAAAATCAAGGTTGTATCTTCAGGCAGACAATAGTTATCATTGTCAGTTTTTATTTAGAGCCAACAATATTTAAATATGCATGATTGGATGGATTACTTCCACAAAGGTGATTATTGATATTTCATTTTATTTAGATTATTTAGATTGAAAGACTTACATTTAGCCATCTTTTTCTGTATGTGGCAAGTTTAATTGTTTCAAGATGTAATTTTTAAAAAAACGTTTAACGAACACATTCCTTTTTGTTTCTGAGACCTGACTGTTTTTTTTTTCCACGCGTTCTGCTCTCCCTCAAAAGATCTTTGTATGCATGCTAAGACTCAAAATTGTGTGCTGCACTGTTCAAATGTCCTTTGCTACTAAATCTCCTCGCAGTTAAATGATTGGCTATAAAATGACCAGACTGCTGCTGTTAGGCAAAGGATCTTTGAAGAAAAGAAACTTAGTATTTGACTATTTTAGGAATTCCAGACAATTCCATAAAAAAACACTTTGAAAACCATCCATAAAACCTTTAAAACTTTTTACACTGCACATGACTGTGTATGCAACACGACAACAAATGATTATGTAAGAAGTCATGATCTGAGATAATAAAGATGCCAAATTAAACGTGCCTGCAGGTTTGAATAATGACATGGATGGTTCTGATAGTTCAAAGTGTGATTACCTGTACTGAAGGTTGTCATCCAATCTGTGTAGTATTATACTGCTAGGAAACCAGATTACAGTCTGATCTCCGTCGTGACCGCCTTATATAAGGGTATGATTTGGGGATTAGAGAAGTCTGATTCTTGCAGACAGATTTTTCCACTAAAAAATAAAAAAAATGTGATTCTTGGATGCGTAGGTGTGTAGCTAGTGTTAGACTTTAAACAGAAAATGCTTTGACTGCAGAGCAACAGGATGAGAGTAAAGATTAATACATGTGGAAGCGGATCCTTAAATTTAAATGATTCCATTTGAAATGTGAGCACGGCTAAAATTCTCCCAAAGCGGCTTTTGTGACATTAATATCTTTTTTATACTTCTTTTACATAGGACTCTGTAATGTGTGTGTGTATAATATATAATCTAAATAGAGAAATAGGCACCTTACATTTGATATACTTAGTGTTAAAGGTATCAAGCAAAAATAAAAAAATAGGTCCTTGAGTAAATTAGAGTGCTGCCAAAATATGACAGATGTGAAGGTTAAATTAAACATTTTACCAATCCATCCTTCAATAAATTCACTTTAGGAGTAATTGAATTGTACTCACAATTTTAATGAATTTATGTACTTGATTAAATTCTCCTCTCCTTCTTTTCTTACTTTATTTCTTTCTGCAGGCTGTGGAAACCAACCTGGCATCCAAGGACAGTCACTGGGTCTATGCCAATGAGGTGAGACGAAGCACAAACACACTTTAGCCCCTTTCATACACCAAACAAGTAAATTTAATGTTCTCATCAATCTGGTAAAGTGACTGCAGTCAGAAGTTCAAACATTGACCACTTGTGCATTAAGATTCTTCACGCTTTATTCAGAAATGCATGTGAGAGCAACAGCGCAAGCCACAATGCACAAGCAGTATTAACACTAAATGCTTGATTTGACAGTAAATCAAGCAAGGTATAGTATATCACTCCAGTCAGTATTCTCAGTGAAACATGTTAGAGTCTCAACAACTTAAAAGTATATCAAGTGCACACTGTGTGTCTGGAAATGGACATAGTTGTAGAATATTTCTTAAAGCTTAAAGAACAGTTTGTCATTTAAGCAGAAAATAGTCACTGGAAGCAAGAAAATGTCTTAAAATAAAAGAAGTTTTATATTCACCGTTGTAAATTCATCATACTAGTTGTTAACAGCAAAATCCAGCCTCAGATTCTGAGTCCAAGACAGTGAAATCACACGGATCATTTGTTCAAGTGTCTCTGTGCTGCACTTCCATTGATTCGGAGTGATTTAGAGGTGGCAGTGGTGCATTGGCCTGCTTCAGTACCAAAAGTAAAAGTAAATGGTTTTGGACAAAATTGTAGGTACCCCAACTTTAAAGAGATAAAAACTTTTAATTGTCATTGAAATAACCTGAACATGACAAAGTATTATTAATGATTAAAAAAACTGAAAAAATACTAATGATTTAACATGAGGCAGTTGGATCAGTTTTGCTCAGAAGGGGTGGGCCAAAATACTTGTCGACAGGTGCAGAGGTTACCAAAATTGCTGGATTTCAGTGATTGCCTCATAAGTTTGTTAAATGATTCTATTCAATCACATTTCAAAAGCGAAGGTTGATTTTCATAGTGGATCTTATTACTTTTGTCAGTGTACTTCAATGACCACTGTGGGTTTTCTTTGATGGAAGCATACAAACTAGTTGGTCCATTTCTCCTTGAAAATGTGCCTTTACTTTCTTACGTTTAAAGGTGCGGTATGTAAGAATTAGACCTTGTCATCAAATTCGAATCCCGTAGGTCATGTAGAAAAAACAAAAACGTTCGCTCTCAGCCACTCACCCCCTCCCCTCCCTGAATTTTCTGCTGGGTTGCCAGTTCCAGTCTTGATCCTTGTTTTGTTTCTTTTGTATTTCTTCAAATTTTGGGAAGGATACCGTAGTTTCTTAGGTTTACTAGTTACCTCATGGCTGCTTCTTTTACTCTTTGCTGCTGGTCGTTGTTAAATTGAAGCTGCTTTTGTTGAAGACTTGGCAACCTTGCACATGTGATTCTCTATGGAACCAGGAAGTCAGGATGCAGAACAATTACTGTAAACAATGATTCGATCCCAGACCAGCTTTTTAAAGTACCAAAAACTTGCAACCACCTAGCCGGCTGAGATCGAAGTCTGTTACAATGTAACTTTATTTTCAACATCATTGGGACATTAGACTGTTGTGTATTTCATTGTCAAATTCTTACATATTGCACCTTTAATATTACTTCTCTGCAATAGACAAAAAAATCAAATTACAATGCATCATTTCATTTTAGACATCACTGTCACTTGTGCATTGAGATGTCATCAAAACCCAAAATGCAAAGCATATTAATTTATGATCCAAAGATTATGATAAATGAGTCTTAGTTCTTGTCACAGCTGTGTTTGTTAGCAGATTTTGACCATAAAAGAGAGAGAGGTAAGGTTTTGCAGCAAAGTAGTCTTTAAACATCCTTCAAACACAAGCTGCAGCACACATCAACCAAAATAACTTCAATAAAGTAGTTGTCATTCATGCTTTATTTAAAAATTGGCAAAGCATCATTTCTTTGCGAGCTTGTAGCTTTGATACTGATTTAAAAAGTTAATGAGGTGATGAAAACCGTCTGCTATTTGGAGGCTAAATTACAGAAATTTAGACTGTAATGAGATTTTTTTTTTTTTAAGTAAAAAGAAAAATGTGCTGCGTTTATGATTTCAGAATGAATCATATGTAACGCATTTACCTAAAAAAAAACAAAATTTTTTAAACTTTTGTTTATATTTTAATTATTCTTTTATTTTTAAAAAAAGACCATAGGATGAATGCTGCAGTTTGAGGTATTCATGTTTCTGTCAGTTACTACAGACCTTCCATAAAGGCTTTAATTGCATCAGAATCTGAAAAAGAACTAATGGCTTTTTAATTCTATGATACTGCCGTAATGGATGATATGATGTGCAAAGTAGCTTCTCCTTTGTGCTCTTTAAAAGAAGAACAGTGTGCTGCTCATATGAAAACAATAAGTCAATTCTGGTTACTGAAGTGTCAGTGGTAAATTTAAAATGTCTTTAGAAATGAATTTTCATTTGTTTTCCTGAATATTTTAGGCCATTTTCAAAGTGAATGAAAACCAACGACAAAAGGCTCTAAAGTTTCTATAAATAAAAGATATGAATCTAGTCAACGTAATAACTGACACGCCGCAAGTCTAAATTAGTTCCTCAAACAAACTAATTAACAGGGTGTGCCTGTTCGTTATTTTCAGTGTCACATGACCAGAGCCAAGCAATCTAATCAATAATGGAATTTCTGCATGAAGAGTGGGCTGATTGTTTCCAGCCTCTTCTTCTTCTTCTTTTTAAAAAGGGAAGATAAGAGCTGTCTGAGAGCTTCCAAAATGCTTTGATCAGAAAATAACTCCAAAGGCCAAAAGATGTTAGAATCCCTGTTTCAGCAATCCTTAACTTTACCAAGAAGTTTCACAATCATGAAACTGAAGACAGTAAAACATGTTACCAATGCTTGAAAAACTAGGTTTGTCTGCAGGACACTGACCTGAACTCACAATAAACAGTAACAAAATAAAAGAACTGATCTGCATGAGGTGTTCTAACTGAATCACAATAAAAACTAGAAATTATTAAAAATGCTCATAAGGTGGCCAGCAGATGTTTTTATTTCATTGTGGTTGTGTTTCATTTCTCCTTTTGTTATTCCTATTAGCATATCAACTTTAGGTTTAGTTTAAATATTTAAGTTAAAAAAATACATTCACATCATTGGGTGCAAGTAACTGATTAAGATTTATAGTGTAGCTTTTTTCTCTTTCCTCTTGAGAATGTTTTGGCCTCATCTTTGCCTTGTTGTCTGTTCTTTCATTGCACCAGCCAAGTTCAACTGGCCGCGTGGCTAAAAATCACCTTGGAATGAGCATATTACAGACATGTTGGGAAGACCAACAGCAAAATTCAATAACCGCTCATGCCGACAGGTTTTCCTCACAGAGTTAAACCTCCAGAGAGCTTTTCTCCTACACTGAAGAAACGCCAAGACAATTCTGAGCTCCTAACAGTATTTTTCTGCTTTTTTTTTTATTGAGTTACACTGTTGATAACAAAAATCATATTGAATCAAGGCATGCATCTGAATGATCTAACAGATTTATTCATTATGCTCATTATCCCAAAACAGGAGAAACAGAAAAGCTCAGACAAAGATGTGGAGTCAGTTTGTTTTTGTTAGCATGTGATGTGTAAAATCCCACTAACACGGTATTTAGCAGCATGATTTCTCTCTCATTAATTCCAAAGTGAAGAGCAAAAAATATTTCATAGGATCTGCAAAAGGGCACCTGATCTTCTTCTGACAGCACTCTACATGGCTATACTACTGAGCCTAGACACGATTTCCTTCTAAGAAAACAAAATTTAAAAATCTTGATATCCTGGTCAAATAGCCAAGTTTTATTACAAAGTCCTGCAGGGAAATAACAGTAACTTGGTACTTCATTCCCCCTGAAAACAGCATCAGTCTCTGGCGACGGTTGCTGCATTTCAGCTCATCATAATGAAGTTGTAACTTACGTTTTAAGCAGATGATCATGATGCTCATTGTCACGTTGTCCCAAACATCATTTCCCAACAGCCACACGGTCAATGTGAGGTCTAGCATTTCATTCCACTCACATGACAAGCATTTATGCAAATCTGCCACCAGCTGCAACATGTGGCATGATGGATGCAGTTGTCAGGCCTGAAACTGGATAAGAGCGCAATGAGACAACCTTGATCAAAAGTCAATGTAATAGACAAAATAAAAAGACTGCAAATGCCCTTAATAGTGTCAGCTATGACAATGTCGAGTTCCCTCCAGAATAAGGGTTGCAATTTAAGAATATTTGTGTTTTTATTATTTAATATATTTTTTATTCATTACATGAAAAGAAATTATTTATTACTGCAGTGCAAATCTTTTTCTAGACTGTGAGAAGACGAGATATTAAAAAGTTTAATCATTCAGGTGCTGGAGACTTAAATGCTTGCTTTTACTCTGAAATATAAAAGGCAGAGTAGGAAAAAAAAAAACTAGCTTTACACAGATGCCTGGTAATTTTGTCAGTCAATAAAAGATTTACACTGCCATGTGTAAAGTAGAGCAAAGTTTTCAATGGAAAACTATAGCTTTTAGTTTAAGGTCACAAAGTTTTTGAGATTTCAGGTAAATGAAACTTTTTTATCATATAAATGACCAACAATGTCCTTAGGTGAAAACAGTGAAGAGCTTTGAAATTGTTAGGTAAGAAGTGTAGCAGGACTTGATGAGAGCAGGAGGGCGCAGAGAGAGTAGGCAAACACGAATCTCACTAAACCACCCACTAAAACCAGGGTGCTCCAGCTGCTAGCACAGCGATCCACATCTGACACTGTCTAGTTGACTCAGATGGATTGCACATCCTGGAAGAATTTGTTGTTGTTGTTTTTCCTCCCTTCAAAGGTGGAACAATGACACTTGAGAAACTATTTGATGGATTAGGTGGCTGTGCCTGCTGTGACACAGTCGAGGTGGAAAGTCATAATAAGACTGATGTTCTGGGCAACTGCCTATCAAACAACTTACAAGGAAATTCTTGTGACGTAATCTGTGGGTAGATTTCTGAAGTATTTCTGAAGTACTGTATACTTGAGTCATTTAATTTTCAGTTAACTGTTAATAAAATTGTTTCTAACAAAACACTAAATTTAATGTTCAAGTTTTTATGCCAATTGGAAAATTATTGTAGATACCCAATTTATGTCAAAAATGACATAATGACGACGTAGTAACCCAAAAAAAAAAAAACAAATCCAGGTCAGTAGTCATAAATTAAAAGGAGGCCAGAAAACAGGATTCACTTTTAAACATCTTAATTAAATGTAATACAATTCAATATCAGTTTTGATATTAGGTTATGGCAAAATTAGTAAACACAATCTCACTGACTAAAATGTATATTCTATGATGCATTAAATAAAATAGCCAGATTTGGTATCTGCATGCTGATTTTCACTCTATATAATTTGCCTTTTTCTCCAAATCACTATCACAACATTAGTACTGTTAAAAAAATCTGTTCAGGATTTAAATTTATGCCATAGAGCCAAATATAGCCATCCTTACTCTGTCAAAAGGCTCTCATCTGGTGTCAAAGGTTATATTCTGGCTTTTAAATTTGGGCAGTTAATTTTTCCACTAAATACACAGGCTAGTGCAAAGAAAACTGAGGGCTATATATGTTGAGTTATGACGAGCAATTCGACATAAAATGAGATTCTGCCTGCTAAATGGGATTCTACTAATCCGAATTATTCACTATACAGGAAGTGGCATTCCTTTGTTTGGTTTTTCAGTTAAAAAGAACTCCACGGATTAACACTGCTTATTTTCTAGCTGCACTATGAGCAGAAAAATGTTAAAACATGGAAAAATTGTTGGTACACCTCCAATAAAGAAAGAAAAAACAGCAACTGTCAATGAAATTACTTGAAACTGACAATAGTATTATTATAAACCTTATTATCATTATCAACTTTTTAAATTCTTTTTCCCCTAAAATTAACTAAAGAAACTCAGCAGATGCTTTTGAATAATGGTTGAACTTAGTAATCTTAAAGAAACTTATGAAAATGGACTGGACAAAAATTACATCACTATACATATTAAAAACTATAAACCATAAATCATATATAAACCATAGGGGCATGATAAACTAAGTTGTCTTTTAATTAGCATTACAGATGTCTTCAGTTATTCTTCGGGTTAAAAACATTACTCTGATGTTTGGTATGCACCACAATGAACATGGATCACAGAAAGAAAGTCGTCTCAGCAGCTCAGAAAGACAATTATTGAGCAGCATGTTTAAGACTGTAAGACCATCTCCCATTCAGGAACATCAAGCTGCAGATGCACTCAGAAGTTAAAGGTCCACAGGAATGTAGCCAACCACCCTATGTGGCTACAAGATGAAAATTGATGACGAGTTAAAAGATGAATAATTTAATGGTAAACAAATGTCCCTGAACAACTTCTGAACAGATTAGAAGTGAACTTCAAGGTCAAGGTAATCCAAATATTAGTGGCATCCATTGCTATTTGAGCCAAAGTGGACTTACTAGAAGATGACCAAGGAGGACACAACTGATAGAAGACAATCATTAAAAAAAAAGACCAGAATTTGCCAAAATGCAAGTCACAAAGCTTCTGAGTAAATCACCTTTGATAGATGAGAAAAAACTGAAGATTTTTACAGGTGACATCAGGTCTGTGATTTAGTCTCATCAAGGGTTACAGAAATCATTTCATTACAAGGATTGTCTCCCAGGGTTGTCCATTAAAGTATTATTCTAGGGGTACAATCATTTTTGTCTGAGATAGTTACATTATCTTTTTTTCAATTATTCTATTGAACCACTATTCAAGAGCAATCTCTGATTTTCATTAATTTTCAGTTTTTATTATTAACTTTTGTCAGGGACGACAATTATTTTCTGCATCACTTATGTCATTTAGTAGTTTCTGTTAAATAAAACATTGACAGGAAGCGGTAATGAAACGCTTCTCATCGCTGCGTGTTACCACTGGTGTACTCCATTATGGTCTTGCGTCACTGCGTGCGGACAAACATTATTCAAGTTGGAATATTTTTATCACTGTCCAGTGTTTTTCCATCAGTATCTTAACAACTCATCTGTGGGCAAAGGTTTTGTTGTTACAACATCTGTTGACTGTGGTGCTTATTTTTCAAACCTATTTTAAGAACTCTGAGAGCTTTTGACAAAATGGTTTGGGCACCGAGGTGCACTCGCAACTGGATTTTAAAAATAAAAATCTGTCCCTCGTATTATGATTCTAACACAAGATGATGTTTTTTATTAGTTTGTTTTAGTTCACTTTATTACTCTGCATCCTGGCCGTGCTTTAAGACGTGTTGTATGATTAAAGCCAAACAAAACCACAGTTTAATCATCATTAGCAAGATGACATTACTGTGAAAAAAGTGACTGGAACAATTATATTAAAAGATCTGCGTAATGACTTAACCTGCAGTGCAAAGAAAGCTCTTACCCTTCTTTCTTAAAATATTTATTCGTAATCCCTTTTCACACTATTGTCATGACATATAGGCACAAATTAGACTTCCTCTTCAAGCTGCTGCAGTTCTTTAATAATTTATACCATCTGAACACATTTCGACTCAGCTCAGTGTCCCGCTGTGCTTACAAACAGCTTGTGGCATCAGCTAAGCGACAACATGCCATGGGTTAGAGTGGCATGTTCTGCTATGCCAGCACTTCCTCATATACACGGACCCCTTCTGACTCTGCTGACGTTTGCAGTGTTTAAGTACAACACCAGTTGTACCCCTTGGTATTTTGGAGGACTAACACTAATTGGCTCATTTTGTTACAAATACAATGATGTGGCTGATTAAACTGTTTGCAATAGGCGGTTTAGTTTTTTTGTACATTGTCAATTTAAACATTACTGCAAAATAATGATAATTAACATTGTCTTTAATACCATTTCAAGTGTCCTTTTCATTCACTTTTTCATAAGAGGGTCAACCTGTCCTCTTGAAAAAAACATGGGGAAGTGAAGGTGACAAGTGTAAATGGAGGAGTGGATTCTGTTGCATAGTCTTTTTACAAAAGTTGGTGTGAACTAACTATTGTAAGTTTCAAGAGCAAAGTGTGTCAAGCATCTAGATTACTCCCCAATGAGTCGCTTTTCCACAAGCACATTGAGCACGGATCAGAACAAAATGGATTTTTACAGGCAATTGTTGTAATTTACTAGTTTGAGTTGCTGCATGATGTAAATCGCACACTAGAAGCTTAAATTTTGTATTGATAGAAGAAAAAGAATAGATTGACAATAGACTGCAGATTGAAGGTTCTTTTTTGTTTTCTTTCCTGTTGTTTATTTTTCTTTTCTAAAGAGATAAACTGTTTGGTTTTATCACCAGGTAAATAAGAGTCTAATCAACCTTTTCTTTCAATACATTTAAAACGCATACAAAAAAATGTTTTGTAGCAAAAAACAATTAAAATTAAGGTCATGTTCAGTGGATTTCCTACTTTTTTAACAATCACAGCTGTGCAACACTTAAAAAATGCCCTACACTTTCAATTAAAATACTGTTATAAATATATTTTAAAAGTTTAAAAGTATTTTTCTGAGAAATATTAACAACAGCACACAGAAGATAATTTAGACTGTCAGCTGAATTTGGTTTTGCTCGCCACCTGTCATTAAACTAGAGAAGGTGTTTTATTTATGTTTTTAAATTTTTGAGCTGCTTAACTTTACCTTTCTGTAGATTTGAAAAGTATCCTGCTTGTGACAGAAATATGTTGATTGAAATCATGAACTTTTATTTGCTTACAGAACTTCATTTAGATAAAGTAAATTTTTGTAAAGAACAAAAAATAGAGGAAACAACTGTTGTCTTCCATGAATCCTTTAGTATTGATCATTGTTCTTTTTTTTTTTCTTTTTTCCCCAAGTAAAATACATCACTGATATCTCTGGTCTGTTTTCTCTTCTCATGAAAAGTATGAATGACACATGTTTCCAGGTCCATGCCCCATCGGTTGGTGTTATTGGCGGTTCAGGTTATGACATGAATGTCACCCATGATGGTGACTGAACACTTGGACCGGGTGGCACTTTCAGTTATTAACTCGGACATACGGGTTCAGCTCGGTGAACCAAGCAACATAATTTGTCTGAATAATGTGCAGCACCAACTCATGAATATTCATACTTTCCACCTGAATGACTGAAGAGTAAGAGGGGAAATATATATATGTGATGAGCAAAAATGTCCCGAGGAGTTTTCACTCACGCCATGTACCAATTAAAAAAAAAAAAAAAAAAAGTCTTTTTTTTTTTGTTTATTTATTCCCATATGTGTTTTGCAAAGCAAGATTGTGACTGTCTGACCTGCATAAAACATAAAATTGAATTCAGATGAGTAATTTCAAGACAGGAAGCTAAACTGATAATTAAGTAGGTAAATGTTAAAATAAATAATAAGTTAAAAAAGGCAAGATAGAGGTTAAAAAAATATTAGCAAAGAAACAATGAACATTGAAAATGTACTTTGAATTTTCATCATAGATCTAAAATAAAATTTTAAAAATATGCAAAGCAAAAAGATGAAATATCTAACGAGGAGCATGGAATGAGAGTCTGTATTTAGACCTGTGTGGTCAGTCATAGATTCCTGCCTGGAGCTGCATACATGAAATTTGACCCAACAGTAACCTCACTGCTTTGTCAGGTAGAATATGAATCCAATGTTTCTCATGAGACTCGCTGTCTGCTTCAGCATTGACCGTTGTACTGCTCTGGAGACTAGCAGGCAGCTCGGTGTCATGAATATGGATCTAATCCTACAAGCATTCACCACAAAAGGGAAACCAGGAGTCACCTGGGCTGGTTTATTAAATGATCATCAATTTAAAATGGAATACAGATAAACAACACTGTGTCCGAATTTCAATAAATATAACAATACGGGTTTAAAATGTGTATTTGTGTGTATGTGGGATAGAAATGTTGTTTGCTCAGTCCTAATGTAGATACCAAAACGGAAAACTGAACATTGTACGAGATGCATTTTAACCCAAGCTTCCATTAGCTGAATTATTGTCTGAGTGTCATCTATTTTTTTGTTTTAAAAAGTTTAGCTAACCGCTTAAATCCAGTTTTAATCTTACGTTTTTACAATCTATAGATTAAAGTAAAAATATCCCCCTCCATGTTGTCTTTGTCTTCAGGAGGTGAGTGATGCAGACATCATGGAGCTCGTTCACAGCTCTCTGGGACGGATGACAATCATTCGCCAGGTTTTCCCGTTGTGGAGGGACACCAACGTTCGTTGTATGAGGAACAATCATCGCATTTCCTCCCTGCTGTGTGATCCACAGGAAGGCTACCTTCAGTCCCTGGAGGTAAAAAAAAACATTGATCACACATGGTAAAAACAAGTCCAATTTCACTTTCTAGCATTTAAAGAACAATTTAATATTTTGGTCTCTTTTTTTGTATTTATTTCAAGCCCTTTTTTGTTTTTGCTCAGCAGCCAATTAATTCTGGGGAAATATCTGACATAAATATTGTTGTTTCGTCCTCAGATTTAGTTGTTTTTTTAGCTTTTAAAGGTTTTAAATGTTTGTACTTATTATGTCACCACAATTTACTTAATTTAATGTATCTTCAAGAAAAGAAACACCCACAAAGATGATGTGAGCTGGAATTTCCTTTTTTTATTTTCCACCTTCAGCTGTCACACAACTGCAAAATGTAATTAATTACTTGCAACTGACTGTACATTATGTTCCCTCAGTAAGATAATGACATGGTTGCCCATGAGATTATAAATGCATTAAAATTTATTTGAACCTGATTTTTAAGAACATTTAAAATGTATATATTGTAAGACACTATTAACAATACTCTACTGGAAAATGTAAGATATTTTAAATTAGCTTTGCATGTTTTTTTTTGAGGGCTTATAATAACCAAAAGCCAAATTAAGTTATGCTGATTCAATGAAGGAGTGCCAACAAAATACCCTACATAAGGTAACAAAGACTTATCTTTGTGTTAACCTTGTTCATTTTGTCATTTCTTACTTAAAGAGTTCAGAGTGCTTTCCGACACCTCTCAGACTTCTTTTTGGCTCACTCCATCTGGAGTCCAATGGCTGCCTTCCCTGCGGCACTATTGGAATGCTCATTTTCTGTTTTATCTGTACTTCGGGCAGATGGCAAAACCATGTGGTTTATGCAGCAACAGTCTTCAATAATTCATATGAAAGAGGGTTAAATATCAGGTAATGGCAGTAAAAGCATTAATCAGAATGGTTAAACACTTAAAATATGGCAGTGCTTTCCCTGAACTAATCTGTTCACAGCCCGTGAGCTGTGAAGTGACCTCAGACAGTCTGGGTTGAATTTCACCTGATCTTAACTACTGGCTGTCTCACTAGGCCTTGAGGCAAGATAATCTGATTCCGAGGATGTCTTGCCACTGAGTGGCTTGAAGTCTAAACATGTCATGAACTGAACGCCTGGAGTAGTAGCACTTGAAAATTTTCCTCTGGACAGTTTTCTGAGGGAAGTTCTAACTTGATGCAGAATACCCATCAAATCAATTGTCACACCATGACACAAGGAAGATGAATGATTCAAGTCGAGATGTGCTGCTGTTGAGTTGAAATAAGTGGAGCATTTTGCAGTTTTGAAATGTATTCAGGAATGCAAAACCAGATATGACTGCATTTGCATCATACCACAACAAATTAGCTTAGCTTTTTGTTAATGTGTTGCAGAGAACATCACCCCCAGGTAGAAATACCCCATCAGTGTTGCACAAAGAAATATATTAGTGCTTGACCTGAATGTCTTTTGAAAGATGGTCATGAATAAAGAAGTAAGCTCAATCTCATGAAAAAAGATCATGAAGTGAAAAGACGAGATTTATTCATCCCTGACATCTTTTCAGAATCCAGCTGCAGACAGCAGACAGACTGAAAGACAACCACATCTGTGTCTGTCTCATTTAGAAGCGTCCCCCACTGAGCTGTGTCACATTTTCCAGAGCCCCAACACTTTCAGTTTTTCCCCTCTATATGTATATGTGCTGTTGTAAGTAAGTAAACAATTATTTTTAAAGAATTTATCACTTAAAATTCTTGTTTCCCTCTCCTTCCATCAGGTGTCCAATCTCTACTTGTATGATAGTGTTTTGATGCTGGCCAACGCCTTCTATAGGAAACTGGAGGACAGGAAGTGGCACAGTATGGCCAGCCTTAACTGCATGAGGAAGTCTACAAAGCCATGGAATGGAGGATGGTCAATGCTGGATACAATTCAAAAGGTTTTAGGATTATTTTTAGTTTTCTATAGCTGCTTCTTTGTGTTTGTTTTTATCATTAAACAATACTCATTTCCGAAATATTCTGTAAATTACATGAATAATTTTCTATAAAAATCTGAATAGACTTGTGAGTTGCAGACATGAAAAAAATGAAGTTAACTTATACAATCAAAATATTCTTTAGAAAAGTTGGAGGAACTTTTATGATCTATGCTTGAGACTTTCTTTTTTTCTTTTAAGCCCCAAAGAAAGCTGGTTAATAAATGTGATCTCTACCGCTGGCATCAGGATGGACTCATGGCAGCTTCCGGGCTTTGATCTTGTTATACTTATGTAGCCCTCTCACTCCTCTCATTGAAATAAGCCTTAAATACAAGCGAACGGCCATCCATTTTAATCTGATAATGGAATTTGTCATTGTTTCTCAGAGTCATGCTGGTTTAATTTCCTTTGACAAAGGATGCTCTGGTGGGGTATGAAGAATCAACAAAGCAGTGGTGTCACAGTGGTGATCATGCTGCTGTGCTGGCGTTATGCAAACCAAATGCAAGCTACCTTAAAACTGTTTAACTTTCAGTTTCACTTTTGTTGCATTTAATAAATGCACAGCTGTACATAGCTTATACCAAGGCTGAAATATTTACATTTAAAGCTTGTGAGTCTGAAACAAAGATTCAACTTTTCACAGTTTTTTATCAATCCTTTCCTGATTATTGCTGTTACACAACTGTAATTATAGTCAAAATGTTTCTGTTGTTCTGCAGGGACGAATCAGTGGCCTGACAGGACTGATGGACTTCCGTGCTGAAGGCTCTAATTCACATGTACAGTTTGAGATTCTTGGGACCAGCTACAGTGAGACATTTGGAAAAGATGTTAAACGGGTCAGTCTCTCTCTCACCCTCTCTTACATACACCACGTAACTCTGAATCATTCAAACATAAAAAGCATAAACTCAAGAGAAGAACCAGTGTAGTGTCAACACATAACAGAAAACATCCCAAAGAACCATTAGATCTTTAAGTGCTTTGTTTGAAGCGGCTTATTATGAAGACATTTTACTCCATTTTAAGTTAAAAAAATAGCAAAATAACAGTTTGACTCATGCAAAACAGCATTTTGGTAACAACGAAGTTTTCCCAAAGTCCTGCATGTTTTAGATGCTTCTCTGCCTTGGACAACCTAACTGAATCAGTGGCTGATTCAAAGGCTTCTGTAGGTAATTCAAATAACTGACATATTGGGGAAGGGGAATGTCAAATCAGGCTAGTGGTCCTCTACATCTGGGCAGTAGATAATCAACTAAAACATGATGCATCTCTTTACATTAATATAAATTCTTTGTTGATTTTTTTTCTAGTTTTTTTGAAGATATGAGATTCAGAATTGCTCTGCTTGAGATAGTTTTTGTACTTGATGCTCTTTTGCTCTCAAAGTTCTTAAACACACAGAACTATGTGCTGTCATGGTCAGGTACAGGGATTGGACTTAAATTTAGGTTTAAAAAAGCAGCAAAAACCCGAAGAAGAACTTTGAAAGCCTGAAGGGCCTTTGATGGAAGCCACTTTCAAGTATTACAAAAAGCTTCTTGGAAGGAAAGTAAAAAGAAATTAGAACTGGTTTTGTATTTTTCTCCTTTCAGTGGGTCAGAAATAACAAGCTACTTAGTGTGAAAGTTTTTTACATCATGGTGTGGCAGCTTTTCATTTTCCCAAAGAAGAGCAACAGTGACATGTCCTAGTTATATACTCTATACAACAGACTGAAGACCAGCCAGCTTTTCATAATAAAAGTCCAATCTGGAGGTTTTCAGACATTCAATTCTACAGCACATTAATATAACATACATAATTCTCAGTTCTGTGCATGCTGGAGCTTGAAAACTATAGATGAATATGGCTTCTCTTAGACATCGTCTCAACTTAGATCCCTCTGTGCAAACGATTTAAAGCACCTGTTCTTCCAAACACGTGTCTTGTATGCAAATTATCCAGTGATGATCGTGTGAGGTTAATGTTTTCTTCCCATCCAGCTGAGGCAAATGCTTCTGACTGAAATCTTTTAATCATTCTATTACTTTCTATGTTTTAATTCAACATCTGCCATAGGTTACAGCAGATTTCAATCATTCCACAGGGTATAAAACACAATAATCTCTGATCAGTTGTTACATACATTTTCTGCAGCAAAACTGTCAAAAGATACAGTTAATTTAATAACCAGTAGACCACAGAATGTACCAGATTTAAAGATCTCCAGCAAGAAAAGGCGTGAGATGTTACAACCAAATCACATATATAAACCATTCTTTTCCTTACTATCATTCCACCTGTTTTTGCATTGTAAAATGATTTGTCTAATTGGAACCATTTAGTGATAACAATCAGGACTTTACAGCCTCTCCTGTCTGTTGCTTTGTTGACAAAGACTTTTATTTTTCCCGCAGTAGTTCAGTTGGACAGCTTTCAGCTGCTCCAACACAGAGTTAACTTGCTTTCATTGAGGTTAGTATTATTTTGTGGCAACTCTTCACCTAAAGGGGTGTAGCTTTATTACTTTTATAGCTGATAATCTTATTCCACACATACAGCTACACAAACTTTAATAAACTCACATATTTCTGCTGATGTGTTTTCATCAGAAGAGTTTGCTGAAAGTGAGGCTAACGTTAGCTTGCTTCTTCTAAGTTTGGATGAGACTTATTGATTGTTTGGGTCAGCACATATATATTTTTTCTTTATTTATTTTGCTGTTCTAGTCAATTCTGCACTTCTACACTTAGAGAAAAGTTGTTTTCCCAAATTTGAGACATAGTTTGAGTACTGTTTGGTGTTAAATTATTAGTTTCTGGATGTTTAGAATGGAACTTTTCAGCTTTAGCTCAGTGTAACATGTAACGTACCACCTTGCCTCTTTCTACACACAGACACTAGACTGCACAGCCAAGAAAGCATCTCTTTTTCTTAGTGAATATCACTGCTAAGTGCAAAAAACACATTTTACATCATATTCATTTTAGTAACCATACAACATGTTGTTTTTAAGTCTTTTACCCATCTTCTTAAAAAAAAAAAAAAAATCCTTTATTGCTTTTATAGAAGTGCCATGGTCCGATTGTGTATCCTTTTCAATTAGGTGTCAAACGTGCATGTGCATTCTACTGAAGCTCCTGAGGCTCCGAAAGTTCCTACATTGTCACATTTATCACACCAAGCCTTTTGGCTAGTATGACCTAAAAAGTAAAAGTTTGGATATGACTTAGCAAAGAAGAAACTCGCCACTTTTATCCCTGTTCATGTTTGATCTCAGGTCATCTGATGAGTACAGTCATTCTCAAGTTTTGCTAAAAATGAGCAGGCAATATGAGCGGACAGTGAACTCGTTACTGGGAAACACGTTTGATCGTTGAGTGCTGCGTGTGGAGCTAAAGTGAGAGATTGAGAGCATTATTTGTGCTCTCCTCTCTCAGCTGTAATTTGTCGCTTTTTGCCCTGATTCAGTCAGGGACTTCTCAGGGAATGAAGAAGAATTTGGTTTCTTGGCAATCTATGCGGTGCAGGACTGACCAGAAGCGGTAATGAAGATTTAATCACCACTCAGCCAAACTGAAACCATGAGGCCAATTCATCATAAGGTGGCCATTAGCATTAGCAAGGAAGATACAGCCATACGCACGCTTGTCCGTCATGAAAAGCACACACTAAAAGCACAGAATGTCCTTTGTGCATTTGCAGATAATCATGATCCTACACGAAACGTTCAACATGGTAAACACAGAACAAGACCACAGAACACATCAACATGAGGGTGCATGTTGCTCTTAAATCATTCGAGGCACAAAGGGTCAGCAAGGCCAGATAATGAGCTGCCAAGTGCACTCTGTTCTGCTGTTCATTACCAAGTATGTCTGTGTTTGTGTACAAACCAGCAGAACTATACAAAGTGAGAAAGCAGAGATGCATTTATATAGCTCTCCTCTAATTTTCTCAATAATAGTTATACATATACACCATATCTCATGCCTGAGATTGCATGGAAATGATGGCCATCACTGCAAAGAACCATCTGTGCAGTATGAAGCAACGTTCTTGTTTCTTTGAGTGGGGTGGTACAGTGATTCCATGTTGTGCTGCATCTGTCAGTCCTTCAGAGCCCTCCTCATTTTGTCCCACACTTTAAGATTTTCTTCTCATCTCCAGTTCTCTTCTTCTTCGTGGTCTCTTCTTCTACTCTCCCCCTAACCTTTTACTCTCATTTTTCAACCCTGCTTTCCTCTCTCTCCATCATCATTTATCTGCATTCAGTCCATTTTCTTCCCAGCCTGATGGCTCTTAGATGAGGCGTCTTTCTGGTTAGAAACTGTAATGAAGACTGAAATACTATTTCCAGAATGGCTACTGTGAGATTTCTCCACCATCCAGTGCTGATGCAGAGTGATCGATGCTGCTGTTGTTGTTGTTTTGGTTTCCCGGTTTGCTTTTATTGATGTGTCAGCTCGTCTCTGAGCAGATATTCTTAATGACTTCCAGCTTACATGGAGCTCTCATGGAGAAAAGTCAATTCATTTAAATGTAATTGTTCCAACTAGCCAAAGCATCTTGCATGCATCATGCAGCAGTTAGCTCCCAAATATATCTTCAAAAGCGATATGTTATATAATTCAAAGTCACATTTTTACAAGTTCTATTGAAAAAAAATGACCTTAAATCTGGACAGATGGCACGAATAGATGAAAGTCCAAGGTATTTTCACACAATTTTCTAGTGCAATATGTCTGAAATCACATTTTTCATAGTTATGATATATATATGGTAAATTGTTCTTCTTATGTGCCATGCGGCTGCCTGCCTGAACTGTGGGACTGTGCCATTAGGCTTATGAAGTAAAGAAATCGAAGTTTCTGTAAAACAACCATAAGGCTTATTGTTTCATGGATGTATGCATTACTGCAAAATTAGAAGTAAATGGGATGGTCTGCTACAGTGGAGTGAACACGCACTGCCTAATCTACTAAACATCAGCACGGACTTCATACCAGACAAAACTGGCAGTACATTAAGCCCCATTTCCAGGTTCATTGTAGTTTTGCTTTCGCTACTTTATTTCCAATGCAGTCTGGCTTCAGTTTTTCCCAAACAGCAACAAGGGACCTAATTATACATGTATGATATTTATCTAAATGTAACAATTCTAAGTCACAAACAGCTCTAAACTCCTGTTAACAATTTTGAAATTAAAAATAATTAAGTTGTTTAATTAAATACGAAGGTTTTGGACTTCCCTGTGTGCAGGATGAGTCATGAAATGGTTTTGTTGCTTTTTTAGATGATAAAACTATCTGTCTCTTTGCTATTTGCTTATTGGCTAGTAGTAAATTAATATTAGTGTTTTTTTTTATCTTACACTCTAAATCCCATAATGTTTTGATTAAGTCTGGATGATGTCTGGAACAGATCTGTGATGTGTCATGTGCTGAATGTTCTGATACATAACTTTTTTGATATCTGTTGATAATGTTTATCTGCACAAGGTTGGAACCATTGTTTTTTCATTGGAAATCAGTACCATTCAAGTGGTAATTGCTCATCTTGATGATAACAAATGTAGGATTCCCCATGAGCTATAATGTGCCATATTGCTTCCAAATTAAAGCAGAAGTTCATAACTGGTGTGTTTATCCTTACTGCTCGGACCAATTTGTCACTGACTCATAAAGCAGAAATGACAAATATTCTCTAAAGGGCAACTCTCTCTTGCACAGAATAGATCTGCAGGGGGTTGATGGAAGTGTTGAGCCAACAATTAATTTGCAAAGTACTGAGAAGGTGGGTTTTCTCTGGCCCCATATGGTTTTAAAACACCCTTTAGCCAATTGGAACCTCCTCCACAGGAGCACAGAGAAAAAGACAACTAAACAGAAAACGTATTTACTACCGTTCATTGGTATTCACTATATAATATTTATGATTTAAAACATATTGCTGCTTTCACATTAAAATCTTAAGTATGAATAAAGTCATAAATCAGTAAGAAAATCAAATCCGATTGAAACTGCTGTAGCAGTGCCAGACACCTGCTAAGACTGAAACTTATTGGTCCTTAACTGACATAAATAGATTTAAAGAATTACCAAAAGCTTGTTTATGCATTTCTAATTAGCAAAGAGTTGGACTAAAATCAATCCAGTTGCATTGCAATAGACAAACAAATCACATGGCATTATCATATTTTGTAACATGGCAATTATTACAAGGCAGATCTATAATGTGTAACTAATATTAGATGTAAATTGCCTTTGTCTTCAACTCAGAATTAAACTGGTTTTCTCTGCTGCCACGATGAATAAAGTAAACTGTTACAAAAGCCAAAAATAATTGGATGAAAAGTGAATGATATTTCTCTACATCCTTTAATGTATTCTTTCTTATGTGCTCCCATCAATCATAATAACAATGCCGAGCAAATGTTACCAACCTTCTGCAGCTGAATTGATTTTAAATGTACAATCCTCCTCAGTACCTGCTCTTTGCTGCTCCCCACAAAGACGTGTGCACTTTAAAATGCTAGTTTTGAAATCTCTGTGTGCAAAAACCAAACAGATGCCTCTCTCCGAACCTTACTGTAAATGCAGCAAAATATACTGCATGAAAAACAAACAAATGCAATATATTTGTATAATGCATTGGTTTAATGAGTGTTTCACTGTCACATCTTTAAGAGACTTATGTTACAAAAAGTAAAAATAGACAACATGCGGGTAAATCAATTCTGAATTTTTACTGAAACATTTTATTTTCTATGTACTTCTTAATCCAAAGTGAAGTGAACTCTCTCATTCACTACTCTTATTTCTTTTGCTATTTACTCATTTGCTTTTCCTTCCATCACATCTTTTTTTCCCCTCCTTTTTTCGATTTCTTCTGTCTGGAATAGTTTTATGGAGTGAATCCTGTCTCATGTCTCTGATTAGAGGTTAGCGTGATAGACTGGCACCATGTCTGCCAACCTTATCTCAAATGTATGAGAACAGATTAGATGTCTCTTTTCTTGACTAATTTAAATGGCCAGCTTATTTTGTACTGTGCTTTTTCTGATTAGAGATAACACGAGTGGCATCATTCCAGCTTTTTCATTCCTTTAGGACTTAGACATTTAAAAAAAAAGATACCCAAAAATAAGGATGTGTTGAAAAAGTAGGACTGCATGTTTTTGACTTCTATTTACTTTGTTGAGATTCTGTTTGGCTCTTCACATTCAGACTGGCATATGATCATGAAGCACGAAAAAATATTAATTATACATAAATTTAGTTCAGCCAGTGAGTTTTTTTTTTTTTACTGTTTCTGACATGATTTTTAGATAATTCAAGTTTTTTTTTTTCTTTTTATGTAATTTCCCCTTATTTACAAGAGATATTTCAGTATATAAGGTATCGATAAATTTAAAATATCAAATACCTGATATCTTCTAAAATATATTTTAAAACCATATAACAATTTTTTAGTTTTATTTCATCAGATAATCTTGTTTCTCTTGTTATGGTCTGAATCACTCAGGTCATTTTTTTAATAAACTCCCAGCTTGCTGTCTCATATCTGTGAGTGAGGATTAGCTTCTGGGTGACCCCCACAAGGATGTTTGTCTTACTGTGAATTTTTTCCATCATCACAAAACAATTCAGAATTTCAGTCATACTGAGTATTACTTTATCTATTATTCATCTGACCAAATATCATGTCCCCGATTGCTCATTTTGACCAGGAAACCAAATCCAGGAAATCTGTTGATAGTTGCAAATTTTCTCAGTCTGACACTGCTTGCACTTTTGGGGTTTTTCTTCAGTTAAAATGCTTTAGAAGCTTACTTTTGTATTCTGTCTTTATCCTTTGCCTGTTAAAGAGACTGTCTGGTAAAAAAGTGAAGATAAAACAAAAGTTACAACAAAGCAAGAGCAGGCCTTCAGCAAATAGTGACAAAGACACTGAAAGCTGACAAAATGGAAATCTCCGTCACACAACTCTCAAAATAAAAGAAAATAAAAAACCCTAAAAGTTGGAACATTATGTAAAATGTCAATAAAAAAGGAATGCGATCATTTGCAAAACTCAAACTGAAACTTATGTTCCAATAGAACATAAAAGAACATAGAACATAAACAACGTATCACATGTAGAAACTGAAATATTTTACCATTTCATAGAAAATATGTACTCATTTTGAATTTGATGGCAGCCCCACACCTCAAAACACAGGAACAGTGCGATGTTTACCACCGTTTACCATTCCCTAGTTTTATTTATTTTTTAACATATGTCTGTAAACATCTGGGAAGTGAGGAGACCAGCTGTTTAGTGTTAGGAGAGGAATGTCGCTTTAGTCCACCACATCCATGGTTTCCAAACATAATTTCCAGTTCAAATTCAAACTAGAACAGATTAAACTAGAAAAGCACTCAGAGAGCACAGACCTCCGCCAAGTGGACATATTGTAGAAAGTACTATGTCCGTATCCTTAAATACATTCCTGGATCCAGACTGTAAGCCGGATCACCCCCAAAATCTAATCAATTCTTCCTTGGGTCATTTCTTCAAAATTTCATCAAAATCCATCCATAAGTTTTTGAGTTATCCTGCTAACAGACAGACAGACCCTGATGAAAACATTACCTTCTTGGCGGGGGTAATGAGCTTTGGCCCAGAGGAGACTCCCACGTTTCTGGATCATGTTTACAAATGGCTGCATCTTTGCATCATACATCTTAAGCTGTGTTTGTGCTTTGCATGATGAACCGTGTTGACATACAATGATATCTGAAAGTGGAGCCCTGAGGGCTGATTTTAATATAGTATAATATATAGTGGGGCCAGTTCTAGGCATAGGCGGATTAGGCCATTGCCGTCGCCCTCTGCTGGAGGGGGCACCAAATTCTCTTGTTTATTTTTTTGGCAAACTGTTGTACACCATTCATCTTATGTAAAGAGCAAAATAAGTAATAATTAAATATCTATATGTATCATCGCTATTGTTCATTTTAGTATAAATAAATATTTCTTGCAACATAATCCAGTTATTGAGTTATGCTGTTTCTGTTCTGGGAAGTAGGGGGCGCCAAAATCCTTTTTTTGCCTAGGGCACCATGCAGCTCAGGGCTGGCCCTGATATATAGTATAATATAGTGTCGCCTCAGGGCCTGGTAATCACAAGCATCTAGTTTTAACCTTTGACCTCGTCCTCCTTTAAACACATTCCTTCAGATTTTCTGAATCTTTTTAGTCAGATATTTACTGTAGATTATTGGTTTTGCATTTTTTCCCTCAGTTTGTCTCAGATAGATGAACTTCTGCACAACAATAACATCAAATGTAAACTTCAATGTTTACACATATGAAGAATAGTTTTTTTTTTCTTCTCAGATTTCTAATTTCTGTCACATAAAATTAATTTCAGATTTTTGCTGGTTTTGATAATAATGCTTTAATAATAATAATCAGGGATTTTTTTTTTCTCGGAGTGTTTAAATACAAACACTGACTCTTTGAGTTTATCACTGCATGTTTTTATGTCCCATTTGTTCCAACCTTTGGCACACAGCAGACAAAGAAAGCAATTACTGTACAGTTTGACATGTGTTAAACACACATTCACAGACACACACTGCCAGTGCAGTTTACAAGTCAGACAAAGAAATTTGGCTCAATAAGAAGCTTGCTAGCATAAAGACTTTATCAATATCTAACCACCTGACACTCTAAATTAGCCGAGTAGAAAGAGAAGCAAAATGGCTGCAACTAGCCAAAACTGTACTAACACGTCTATAATGGTGCTGTTTAAATGATGCCAGGCAAAGAAATGAAATGCTTTCTGTAAGATTTGTAGTAGATCCTGTAATTGGAACAATTGTGGAGTAATAAAACCCCAGCATCTAGCTTCCATCTCTTTTGTTGCTTTTCAAATGGTCAATGGGTTGTACTATGGTCGATTGCATATATTATTTAAAAACATGGATTACCCCAAGCTATACAGCAGTCAATTTTTGTGGCTGTTCTTTAAAAATAGCTTAATTTCTTGCAGTTTGCTATTATTTCCTTGCCAGAAATAAAATAAATAATAAAGTTTAGCAGAATTTTCAAACAACTCATAATTTTAAATTGAATAAAATCAAATTCTTTTTGTAGAGTTTAAAAACAACAAGTAGATTTAGTTTAAATCTGACTCCTCAGATATTTGATTTCTATGAAAAAACAGATTTGGAATATTTATGTAAAAAAAAAAATAAAATGTATCGTTTTCAAGCTGATATCAAGAAAAGATAGATGATCTTATCAGATTTGTCCGTCTTTAATCAAAAATCGATATCCTTCCTGTTCTACTGTGACACCTTCTGGTGCATACCTTGAGATGTTATAGCACAGCTTTTAACAATGTAAAACAGCTTTTATAATTGCCACTGAAGGACCCACCTGTGTCCTTCCTCACTTAAATGCAGGTGGTTTGCTTTGGTCTGTTTATTCTTTGTGACCTTAAAGTGACATGCTTGTGGGCAAAGCTCTGTGAAGTAGAAGTGCTCCTCTTTAGTGATCTTAAGTTTACAGAGCAGAGATTGCTCAGTGTTTTTCACAGAGGACAAAACTACTCATGGAGAAAATAGGCCCCTGTGAGGCAAGCAATGCATGCTGACACTTTGTCCCTGTGCACACTTGAAAAGACAAACACACAAGCCTGCCATAAAGACAGATGAGCAGAATTGTCATCAGCTCTCAAGTTTAAGTGGGAAAAAAAATGCAAACACCTGAGTATTTCAGACATGGTTCCTGACCAGTAGAGGTGAAAACCTTATCAACAATGGTCTTAGAAGGGACAAACCAGTGACAGAATGTCGAAAGATGCAGTGGACCCAGTCTGACTCGCAACAACTTCACCTTTTAAATCACAGGTCTTAGTAGCAAATCCCACAGGGCGCTGTCGGATGTCTTGTTTTGAGTCCATGCTTCCGTGGTTAGAGTGGTTTGGCAGCTCTCAAAGAACCAACAACATCCTGGCAGGGGTCAACATACTTTGGCACATCAGTGTATATCAACACAAATAAAAAGGGTGAGGTGACTAAAGTAAGTGTGTAGTGTATGGCAACAGAACTGTGCTCAGAACTGTCATAAACTGCTCAAGATATGCTGTTTTCACTTTCTTGTGGCAAAATGTTTTATGATACATGTAGTAATATTTTGCCGTTCTGATTTATATAATATGCCCTTCTTGTTCTAGTAATCTCTTCTTTTATGTCACTTGTATCCACACCTTCTTTATTTAAGACAGAAATAAATAAAACTGCCAAGACCCTAAGCTAATTGTGTTACATAGATTACTGCAAGGCCTGTGTAAAATTAACAGCAGATCTCCAAAAAAGGTTACCTTTACACTGTGCTTAAAGAAACAAGGCACCAAGCATGAGTGACAACCTGCAAAATAAAAAAAAAAGTATATTAAAGCAACCCACACAAGCATGTGGGAAGGAAGCAAGAGTTACTTTATTAATCAGTTTGCAGTGAAGATAGTAATCGCAATGAACTATACTTAGACTATGCAGATGGGTTGTGAAAAAGAAACTGATAAGAAATTTTTCTTCTGATGTTTTTTCCCCTTTACCAGTATCTAATTGTCTCACATGCTTTTATCTTCTTCATAGCTGAATACCTTTGTTGCTGCCTTCTGTATCAGTTGTAATTAGTTTCTTTGTTGTACGGAACTTTGTAATTTCAAGACTGATCCAAAGATCTTAGTTGCACAGACTTGTTCGTGTTGTTTTACTCAATGCAGGGTCAACCAAAGTAATAAAAAAAAAATCTAACTAAGATGTGTAACGCATCTTATAAATGACTACATTTTCAGTTTCTAATTAAAAATAGGCTACAAAGTAAAAAAAAAAAAAACAGACCTGACTATTATTAATTTCAGTGTTTATATGTCTGTGTGTGTAATTATTTAAAGCTGTTTTTTTTTGTTATACTTTCATCATGTAAGAAAAAAAAATTACTGTTTTAAAAAAAACAACTTTATAGTCTACAGATGAGCAGTTTAATTGCTTAAAATGGTGGAGCCTAACATTGCAATTGGCATTGGCAACATATTTAATATTTAATCTGTGTTAACATATATTACAAGAATAATACAGTCGTACAAAAGTAGTCTATTAGTTTTCTGTGCCTCTTTTCTGTGAAGTACAGTATTTTTCTGTAGAGAAAATGTTCTAAATGTTTTGCCACTGCCAGGAAGGCCTGTGGTTTAACCTTGGGCCATGAGTCTCTTTCTGTCAGCTCGAATCAAAGGCCACTCCAAATGATGTGTCAGATCCTTGAGAATCCTTGTCCTGCTAGCAGCGTTGATTAAAAATTTAGGAAACATCAGCCTCACAAGCTGAGACAAACCTCCAAAAAGGTTGACCATGTGGAATGAGAGGTTTGAAATCGAAAGTTTGTTTGGATTCAAGAAACAAACACAAGAGATATATAATGCTTATCAAATTTGATTTTATGTGACAGTTTCCTATGTTGAGCTGAAAGTCTACTTAAAGTTGTGTTTACTAAAACTTATGCTCTACCAATACCGTCCATCACCATCAGCTTGCACAATGGCTGAAGAATGTTAAATTCTTTCCAAACTGTCTGAAAACAATTCAGAATTGAACATTAATTAAAAAGGAAGTCTATCAGACTCAGAAATAAGCAAAATCACAACTGAGTACAAAGATGTAGGATAATGACTAATTTTGACCGTTTCCATTTAATCCTGCTTTGTATCAGTTCTTGATATACAAAATGTATCTGCAAGTATATTTAGCAACTTACTTCTTCACTTCTTTTTTCTCTCAACCTGATTTCCTTTCTTTTTATTAGCTGGCATCTTGGGACTCCACTCGTGGCTTAAACGGTAGCCTGAAGGAGAATCGGATAGAGAGCGGTATGCAGGGAGTGACGCTGAAGATTGTAACATTACTGGTAAGTTGTGGGAGTACGCAGAATCTATTAACACTTCGACCTGAGTAGGCAATCATCTTAGAAAGTACAAAAATAAACAGCACTGTTTTGAGGCAAACACACCAACAAAACAAATTACACTTTACATCCACAGATTAAAGTGTATAGGTTTTTAGTTAAACTGCAAACTGTTTTAGTTTGTTATTTAGGAAAATACATTTTATTGTTAAGATATCGTTAAAAACATAAAATAATTTTAGTGCATATTTTCAAAATAAAACCTTTGGTTTTTCCCAAAACAGGTTCACTTGAAGACAATTAAGAAAATGGAGAAAAAAGTAGACATATGCCATATTATGGAAACTTGCAATTGCATTATAATTGTAATGACAATATCGGTTGTTCCATATGGCCTGCACTTTGAATGTGTGATTTATTGTAATCCTTTGCAATATTCAAATTGCACACTCTGTTATATCATGCAGCTCTAATAGAAAGCCTTACTTTTTAAAATCCCTAAACAAAAACATGAACAAAGCTGTTGTAAATATGACCAAACACAATAAAGTAAAAAAAAAAAAAAGATTTATATTACAGGAAAATACATTATTAAACCCTATCCTCTGATTATGGACAATAATGTTGCTTGGAAATCAGCAGTTCTGCAAAGTGTAACTTATGAGTAGTGTTTTTAAAGAAGGCCAATAAAAATTCAAATTTCAAGACCATGCTGTGAACAGTTCTTTTCAATTCTTTCAGATAACAGTTAAATAATAAAACTCAAAGTAGTTCACACAGTTTAAACATCCAGAGTTGGAAAATCATCAGTGACATTGAGACAAACACAGAAATATGTCCATGTTGTTATGCTTGAACTATTATTATTATTGTGAGAGAATGGAAAATATCAGCTACAATTATTCTTTTTTTTTATAACAAACAAGAATAGTATCTTCATTTTGTGTTGAAAATGTAATGCACCAGCACACCATTGAAAGGCAGCTTTATATTTGAGCAGAGTTTTTACTACAGAGTTCACATTTCAGTGGCAAAGACTCTTCCCTCTTCCTTTGACTCAATCACTTTCCCACCACTCCATTTTTCCTCTTCTTCACAGATGATTTACCTGCACCATATTTATTCACATAAGTTCTGCTCAGCTCTCTCCTGGCAGTATCACTTAATCAAGTCATTTGCCCCTGCCCACTTTAACACCTCCCTCCTCTTCCATGTCCCTCTGCCCCATCTTCTTACTCCACCCATTAAATTTTGCCCTGACACTTTCAACTCATAAAGAGGGACTATAGGAAGGAGCAATGAATCTAAGATGGCAATTTTCACATTGATGAAGCACAGCAGTTGCCATGGATTCACGTCTTATGGGTCAACAGCTGCAGAGGGAAATATTTTATTCGGATAAAACTTAAATGTAGATCACAAGGGAGCTCTTTATAAAAGGTGTCTTAAAATGATTGAATGTATCCTTGCTTCAGTTGTCAGTCTGGTCATCAGGATATTCAAACGCATCTTGATTAATGGCACTTCTGTGATTGAATGCAAGTATGCTCTATGCTTTTTAAATTTTGAGCTTTCATCTTTTCTGATAAAACCTTGAAATTCACATTTTTGCTTTTTGTTACCATGTGCTATTATCAGTAACATTTTTAATCCATCCAGCAATTTATTTCTGCATAGCCAAGGTTGGCTCCCAGGGGCAACAGGTTCAGAAGGGAAACACAGATATCTTTCACCTTAGTTCTCAGCTCTCTCTCTCTCCAGCACTTGTTGTTTCCAAGTCAAAGAGGATTTATAATTCCTTCAGTGAGTTCTTTGTCTGCCCAGGGAAGTCTTCCTAATTGAACATCCACAGAACATGCCCTCCAGAGGAAGGTGACCAGGCAGAATCCTAATCATATCTCCAAACCACCTCAGCTGACTCTTTCAATGTGGAGGGGCAGCGGCTGCCAGAGAGGCTACAGCCTTTCTAGTCATAAAGTAACTGTCAGCTGTGTCAGTAGTCCTCTAGGACAACCAAGCTTAAAAGACCTCCTCCTTCAATTTGACAGCTGCTATCACTAGTGGTGTCCATCAATGGGCCCTCTGGCACCAATGATATCCCAAGAGCTACATTTGCAATTGAGGCCTCAAACATGGCCCACACAGATTCCATTTGCTCAACCTCCCCCAAGTCAAAGGGAAGACTGTCCCAGAGATGTTAGCTGAAGATCTCCTAGACAGGGACTTCCGCCAATCTTTCCCAGTACCCCCTCACTACTCATTTGGGTTTACCAGGTCTATAGTATCCTCTCCCTCCAATGGACCTAACTTACCACTAGGTAGTTGACAGTTTTGGGCCTCTCTTTACCTGATTGTCCAATACATACATGCAGGGTCTCAGGTCTAATATATAAATAAAAAACTGATGATAAAACTTAAACCTTAAGTGGTGTGGTACCAGGTACAGAATCTCCAGAGGGCATTAATGCATTTGCACTAATAATCTTCATCCCTCTCATTTACCGGGGAGAACACCAATGTTTAGGTGTGCAGCCAGCTTCTTTCCCAGTTGCTGAAAGACATTCCACATTCCTAAAGCCATGATGCAGAGGATCAGCTCGCCTACCTTTGCCCTGTGGTGGTTTCAGTAAGCTTTTTCAGGTTGTGCCAAGAAACCAAGGCCCATCAACAAGGCACTATTAGTCTGACCCCTCCCCTGATGCCAGTTTGCTATGGGAGACCAAGGGGCTGATTACCCAAGACAACTTAGGTTTCAGGATCATAAGATCTACACCACATTAGGGTGGTGATTCATCAGAGAATAATATTTAAAAGATTTAAGCCCATATTTTTTTATTCTTACAGGAAGAACCTTTTGTGATGGTGGCAGAGAACATTTTGGGTCAGCCCAAAAGATATAAGGGTTTTTCCATTGACGTTCTGGATGCCCTTGCCAAAATCCTGGGCTTCAAGTATGACATCTATCAAGTCAGCGATGGGAAGTATGGCTCAGTGCTACCAAATGGAACCTGGAATGGCATGATTGGGGAACTAATTGCCAAGGTTAGTGTAGTTGTACTTTATTTTTTAGAATTTCAGTGCTGTAATGTGCTATGTATAAATTGTAGCTAAAATCTGCAAAATATGTTTCTTCCATAAGGTGTTATCCAATTTGATGCACTTATTATGTCTCAATTCCAAAACATTTGTTCACCAGTAAAGGCCAAGACAGAGATAATTAGCACTCAAATACCAGTACTACTCAATGTTTTACAATTTGTCTTTGCAAAAGAAATTACAGCGTGTTTTTTTCTGAAAAAGATTTTTTAGAATTCTTTTCTCAACTTATTTCTAAGCAGTAAAGGGAAGAGTTAAGATATTGCCCCAGATAACCAAAGTGTAAATAAAATACAGCTAGGAGTCTTGTCGTAATAAACTGTTAAGCAGATTAGCAAGAAATAATTTAAATTGTAATGTTAACAAAGTCCTAATGAGATTCTGGTTATTAGCTTAAAAGTCAATAAAGTAATGATTAGACAGCCGAGTCTTGGGGGGAAAAACAAAGATTGTTTTTTTCTAATTATGTAAAAAGGCTGTTGCATCTGAGAAGGTCTTCTGTTGTATCATGAAAATATATTTTTAGAGTAAATATCAAAGTATCTAACTGTCTTTTTTATAACAACGTAGAATGTTTTTTAACATTTGGGTATTTGGCCTGGTTTGTGTTTCAATAATTAAAAAAAAAATACCTTTAATTTCTAGAGGAAACTCTTCAGTATAATAGTGAGGGAACATAGTAAGGACAGCTGGAATGTCAACCTGTCATCAATGGAAAAATGTTTCCCGTAACACAAGTTACTTTTATCTTGATGCCAAAAAACAAGCATTAAAACAGTTTTGTTGTTTGGAATAAAAATATTGATATGATTTTCTTTTCAGCGAGCTGACTTGGCCGTATCAGCCATCACCATCACTCCAGAGCGTGAGAGTGTGGTTGACTTCAGCAAACGCTACCTTGACTACTCGGTGGGAATTCTGATGCACAAGTCAGAGGAAAAGATCAACATTTTTTCTTTACTGGCACCATTTGACCTGGCCGTGTGGGCATGCATTGCTGCAGCCATCCCAGTGGTCGGTATTATGATCTTCTTGCTCAGACGTATCCAAGCTGTGCGATGCCACAGCACCACAGGTCATCCACCACCTTCTGCCTCCACCTCACTTCAGAGTGCCATCTGGATAGTCTATGGTGCCTTTGTGCAACAAGGTAGGTGCCAGACGATCATGCTTATAAGTTTCTAACTTCTTTTTTTTTTTTTTAAGCAAATCATATTTAAGTCTCCGGACATCGAGAAACAGCTGTTCATAAGTGTTAAACTGTTAATGTTTAAATGTTGACTCATTCATTCACACTACTTCATAGTCATGATATAGAAGACTACACGGGAATAAAGGACGGCCTGGTGTAGTGTTCAACATAAAACTTGAACACAGCATACTTTAGAACTATGCACATAGATGGATGTCACAAAAATAGATTCCGACAGGAGTTTAAACAGCCACCGATCAGGAGATGAATGGTTTGTCATTGGGAAGATTGTCTATTTGTCCATTTCCCATACCTGCTTGTTCCTGTTCAGGGTCATAGGGGAACTGGTGCCATCTACAGTAGTCATTGATGAGATGCATGATACACCCTGGACAGGTCACAAAGACAAACAGCCATTAACACACTGGGAGCAAGTTAGAGTTGCCAATTAACGCAAATTGCCATCATAGAGATTCAAAACACACACAAAGATTGGTTACATATAGTGGGAATTACTCAGTACATTGTAATGTATCTACTTACATAAGTATACTGCAGCTGCAACTGTGTTAAAGCCTTAACATTCTTAAATTGTGATTCAAATACCCCACAAAATGTCATTTTTGTAAAAATAAACAGGTTTAGTATGTGTGCTAATATTTAAAGACAAATTAAATTGAATTATGGCTGTTCAAAAGTGCCCCATTTTGGCACAGTTCTATTAATATAGCCCATCTTTAAAGCTTACCCTTAACAAGAGTAGTTTTAAATGTAACATTGATTCCCATTATCCTAATAATTTCTCAAGACCTGCAGCTCAGGACGGAAGGGGAGGAGTTGAGCCTCTTTAGATATGAGCTATCTAGAAAACACACAAATTGGTTGATGACGTTAACATTAACCTACTCTGTGTCAACTCAGGTCAAAAAGCTTTATGAACCATTTTAAGAGCTGTCAGATGCAACATTTGTTCAATACATTTGTTGTACCACTTGAAGAGTTTCAAGGTCACAATATAGTGGATAAAAATTGCAAATAAAATTTCAAGCGTAACTATGAAATGGCAGACTCATAAAATAGTGCTGTATGGTGAACGAGTTAACATTTACAACACAGTTTAAATTTTTGATCTTTTTCTACTTCAGGTGATTGGCTGACAACTTGTCAGTTCTGTCTGCTTCTGCTCACCAATCTAGTCAAATGCTGCAACATTTAAGGGCTGTCATAAATGTGTTTTGCAGAATATTGTGTTGTCACAGTGAAGGTAAGACTGTATTTGTCAAACCACAAACATATTGCCCCTGGCTGCTGCCATCATAAGAACAAGGGCACAAGAAGTTATAATAAACTGGAAGACATATGAGGATGTCACCATGCAACAAATGCTGATTCAGGAGATGGTAAATTTCAGACACAATGTCCACTTTAGCATTTTTAAAGGTGCCCTTCTCAAGGAGAATACCCCATCTTTACGTCTGGTTTGGATCTGTTCAGAACAAATGACTACATCAGCAGCTGATGTTAAAGCCTCAACTGCATTTATCTCAGTCTGGCACACTGCCTGTGAGCCTTTTTTTAACCCAACACCCACTATATTTCAAGAGAAGCTAAATTTATGCCATTTCTCTCTGATATGAGGAGGGGGGATAGGCATAGTTTTGTTTTTTTGTTTTTTCATTCATGCGGATGGCATAGGTCACTTTGATACAGATCTGACTGCTGATACTTAGTACACATTGTTGGAATGCATAAACTTGGCAAACAAAAAACCCCAAAGTGTTCATAATGACATGCCAACACTGCTGGTTTTGTTGTGTTTATTGCAAAATAAGCTTGCCATCCTCAGACACACCGACTTTCATCACTGCTTTTCTTAAAAAAAGAAAAGTTCTTTTGTTCCAAGAGGTCAGGCAGAGGTAGAATATAATCCAAACCATCCAAGGTAACAAATGGATGTAAAACTTTTTCATTAAGATTAAAGGGTTTTATGATTTTTTTTTTTTTTCATAGATGAGAGTACACTGCTGAGGATTACTGCTGTAAGGTTAGATACATGTTTCACATTCAATGACCTTAAAAAAACTGTCAAAGCCATATTTAATAAAAATGACTGATGCTAGAGTGTTATAAATCTGACAAGACCTTCAGTTTTTGTTTTTTTTCTCCTCGAGCTTCGCTGTTCAGCCGTGCTGATTGTGACACTTTGAGGCAAATATGTTTTTATCACATCCCGTATTCTTGAATCTTTCAGATGATATCCTATGGTTTTCCTCTTCAGTGTTTAAATTCATGCTGACATTTTTCTCATTCATATCATGGTCTGTTTTGGTATTTTTGGGGACAAGTCATCATGGCAAAAAAAAGTGCCCTTAGTTTGTTTTCAAGAGAACAATGTAGAAATGTGAGAAATTATGCAGACATTTGAGTTTAATGTGCACCGTGGGATCTAAAAAAATGATAAAGATGTGCAATTTAAACTTATGTAAAGGAATAAAATCATTTATAAAATGCAGAAAAGACCCATCTAGCATTAACATCTACAAAAAATGATCTTGAGAAAGACATTTGAATAACATTAACTCAGAGCAGACCAGTAAATAAATAACTCTTTAATGGCTATTATCAAGATAAAACCTCCATTTCCTCTACTCTTTCAATAGAAAATTAAAACAAAATCAAGGTTAAATAAAACTGTATATGAGATACAAATAAGAAGAAAACTCTATTTACAGAATTATATAGTTAGATTTCTGTTTTTCACATTTATAATGTGTCCTCGGTTGGTGATTTTGGTACCAATATTTACTCTAAATTAGAAATCAGAAGTGTATTCCAGCTTGAGTGGATTTATTTTTTCAGTCAATAGAAAAGTAATGTCCAAAATATGCTGACTATCAGTGTGTTACAAAATGAATTATTAGCAGAGTTTTATATTTCAAATACTAAATTTGATATCTTTTTTTCTTCAGTTAAGTTTTTTTATATTATCCAAAAAAAATGTTAATCTTTTCCTCACCTACTCCTGATTTGATGCGACTCAGAAGATTGTACAGATATTTGTATTTGAGTCTGCAGTACTTGAATTTCTCCACTTTCACAGGCAGCGACTCCATCCTGGGCTCAGTGGCTCTCCGTATCGTCATGGGCAGCTGGTGGCTTTTCACCCTCATCGTGTGTTCGTCTTACACAGCAAACCTGGCTGCCTACCTCACCGTGTCACGCATGGACAATGCAGTTCGGTAAAACATCCTTTTTCTGTTACTATGTTTAAAAACCAATCAGGCTTCAGGACAATCTGCCAAGTTTCTATTTAAGGAGTCTAAAGATTTCATATAAATCTTGAGTCTATAGTTCTTTCACATCTCTTGGGGTATTTCAGTTGTGCTATTATTGACTAGACAGGTGTTTTTAACTGTGTGCTGTGTGGATCAATTCTTTGTTATAGTACTGTATTTATGCATTCTACTTTTCAAACACTAACAGAACTGCAGCAGCAACTCTGGGTAAAGATTAATCTGCAAACAACTCTCATCTGATCCACTCAGAACTGTGTTGCTTTAATTTTTGACCCCATTGCCAAACAATAGCCTGCCCTCAGCCTAAACGTTATTTGTCAGTGAATCCAATTTGGTGCACTGTCTCTCCATAAAGAATGAGCAGAGAGGCATTTGATTGCATTGCCTCTGTCTTCTGTTGAACAAATAAGCACATGGGGACATGTCAGCAGATGAGATGAATGCTAAAAGGCAGAAAGTTCCCTTATGAAGAGATTTTTTCCGTATGTGGGGGAGTTTATGTTTTGAATAGCAATTACATTAATATGTTTTGTGGTACATTTGGTCCAGCTTTAGGGACAGAACTTCATGGCAAAGAGCTCCATTAAAAAGCGATCGTGGAAGTCGATGGGTACATAGTGACCATATTTCATGTTGGGGGACAAAGAGTCTTAGATAAAATGTTTTCTGCCATAGTTACATATATACTAAACAGTTTAGTTTTAATCATCATAGATTTTGGTATTCTACCAATTTTCATAACACTGAACAAAAATGTGCCTTTATTGATTCCCTGACTTATGCGCAACTCGATTTGACTTACAAAATTATTTGGCTGAACCAAACAAGTCAGATCTTACAAAAAGAGTGTTTTTTTTTGTATTTTCTCAAGTATGTCAATTCTATATTAATTCTCTAATTAATTAAAATACTACTTGGAAAAATACAGTATATATTTAATTGGAGCAGTTTAGAGGTTTTCGAGTCCTGATAATTAAATGTTTCTGCTAGTGTGGAGGACATTGCAGCATTTCCAAAAACATCAAACACACATACAGGTTAAGTAGAATGACATCTTTCTTTGAGGGTGACAGCTGTTTTTTTCTCTACACCCATCAACTGGAGGGCAGGTAATAACAGAATACTGCTGTTTCTCTTTGTTGTATTGGAAAGAACTGTATATATTTAGCTTGGCCTTGCTGTGGATTGGATATTGCTTGTTATCCCTCCATCCTCCCCGCACCACCACCTCAAGAAATGAAGGTGATCGAACTAAGAAAGTTCAGCCTCATGTGTTGGAAACTCTGGGTTAAAAATGTCAGTGTCTGTAAAATCCTCCAAATTAAAAATTAATGTGTGCACTGTACTGAGGTTAGCTCAATGTACATTTCATAAGTCCATCAAAAATTAATTTAAAACACCTGGATATTTTATCTCCTATAATTTGAGCAGGTTTTAGTTAAAAGTTTTTTTACGATATCTGATTACTACAGCTATCTGATTCCACTGCAGTGCCTTAGAAAAGTATGGGGCATCTTAAAGTGTACACAAGATCATTGATGTTGTGTTTGATCCACCAGCAATGGAAGTTTCTTCTAAATGTCTAGACCTTGGACACTCAATAAAACCTGAATTGTAAAACTTAGATTGACTTGGGTGCAGTCCACAAGACCTTAAAAAGTCAATTTGTTATGAATTAACTTTTAACAACTGAGCTTAGATACTAGTAACCTGCTAAAATATATTCTGCCTTATTTCTAAAGTTAAAGCAGTAGAGCAACATTTTAGATCATTTATTGCTGCATATTTCTAGGTTTTAGTGTGTGAATGAATGTAATAATGGAATGTAATAGAAAACAAAACAAGTAGCCAGATCTTTTCAAATGTTTAACTGTGAATCCAAACATCTAGTATCTCAGATACAAACCAGAACATAGTATAAATCAGACACGCACAACATGTTATATCTGATACAACTGAAGTTTATTGTTTGCTTGATCATGGATTTGTATACATGTGGTGGTTGTTCAAATGTGGTTTGGCTATTACAAGGAATTATTAAGGCAGTGTTGCTCCACCCCCCATTCATTGAAATAAAAATGTTTCAGGGCTTGGGGTCCACTTTAAAAAAAAAAAAAACTTAAAATGCCAGAAAACATCAAAAGCACACAATATGTGGTCAGATGTTTAAGCTCCTCAGAGGTTTAGTTTAGTGTTTTAGCCAAAAATCAGCCTGTTTCTATTTGTTCTTAGAATAAAACACCATGAGTAAATGCATAACGCATTGGAACAAACTGCTGTACGTTTTTAGGGAAGCATTGATTAATTGGTTGAATTTATTTCGAATATGATGAAATCAAAACAACTCAGCTAGTACAGACAGAGGACCATAAAATATCTAGTAGAGAGAGAGAGGAGTATTGAAAATATTTCAAAATTACGTTTCTGGTTTATTTAGATTTTTAAGGGCATCTGCAAATGCATAAGGCAGGATGTCAAACATTTTAACAAAAACAACAATGATATATAACAATAATATTGTTTTACATACAAGGGAATTTCCAAATGACCTAATAATATCTTCAGAGAAGGCATTTTAATTTAAAAAAAAAAACAAAAAAAACCTTAAACTGTCCATGAAAAGAACAATTTTGTTCAGGTTTCTAAAAGTTAAGAGGCAATTACTGATTTGAAATGATTAAATCAAGCATGAGTTTAAACCCCAGACCTTGTAGTTGTTTCTCTGAATCGTGTCAGACTCGGGGTCCTGGTAATACTAGAGAAAGTAGTGGAAGGGCTATTAGAATAAAAAGTGATGACCAGACCACTACAGCTAATTTAGGTGATAAGGAACCTGCAGGCTAATGATTTGTTCTGAAGTGCACCAGAGAAGGTGATTCTAGTTTTCAGTCTGATTACTTGCAGTCAATTAAATCTTTTCTATCTTTAAGAATACAAATTTTAAATTAAGGGTAATGACCCAGAAGCCTCAAGTAAAGCAATAAATAAAAACTGAATTGTTTCCTTTGATTTCTTGTGAGGTAAACGGCAAGACAGAATTTCTTAAAATATCTCTGACAAAATTTGCAGAAATCACTTTTCCACTATTGACTATTATATTTAAAAACCCATTTGTTTTTCTCTTTAGGTCATTCCAGGACTTAGCCAAACAGGTGGATCTTGCTTATGGGACAGTGAGGGATTCAGCTGTGTACGAGTTTTTCCACGCCAAAGGCACCAACCCTTTGGAGCAGGACAGCACCTTCGCTGAACTCTGGAAGATCATCAACAAGAACAACGGCTTTGAGAACTCGGTTTCTGGCCCATCAGAGGGCATCAAGAAGGTGAATGTTTGTGTTCATCGCATTTTTCCCCACAAAATTCATAAACACACCTGGTTAGAAAAATAGTTTTATTTTTCAGGAAATAGTTTTTTTTTCTGCACAAATTTTCTAACAATATTTTTGATATAGAAAGCAAAAACAGGAACACGTTGATCATCTTTGAAAAGAGAAAATCAGTGCTCAGTGTTGACTCTGAGAAGGCACAAGTTTAATTTCTGTAAAATATTTAGTTTTACTGTTTGTTCTACTGATTGCTTTCTTCCAAATGAAAAAAAAATATAAAAATCCTGTGAACAACACCAGAAAACGATAGAACCGTGATTCTGAAAGTCAAAGTTAAAACACGGAATACCAGAAGTTAGAAAGTTAATAAGTTATTGGATTGTTTTTCATTTTTTTCAGATTCTTCTTCTGTGTTTAATGAAACTATACAAACTTTGCTGTAAACATGCATTTATGTAACCGTTTCTGTGGGGATGTTGTGGAAATATTTCCAGGCAAAGCGTGAGTCGTATGCTTTTCTGTGGGACATGGCGGTGGTGGAGTACGCTGCTCTGACAGACGACGACTGCACACTGACAATAGCAGGAAACAGCATGAGCACCAGAGGCTACGGCATGGCCCTGCAGCATGGCAGCCCTTACAGAGATCTCTTCTCCCAGAAGTACGTACACTGGTGCTCATTTCATGGTGTGATAATGGAAATCAATCAAAAAACGCAGCCAGTGACAAAGAAACCAAATTAATATAATCTCACCTGTTAACAGTTTAAATAAAATATTCACTACATATTTGATAAACATTTAGGATGAAACCTCTCTGTAGTTGTAAACATTGAATAAATTGAGACATAACGATCTCTTAAAAGCATCCGAGTTCAACTCCTGGCCAACTAAAACAGAGTGTACAGCTTTGTGAATATTTACTGAATTTAGAGGTGTAATCTATTCAACATCAAGATGCATAGCAAAAAAGGAAAAATATGCTTCTGGTAAAAGCATCAAAACAACTTGTATGAATCACTGACTAAAAATATTCTTTAAAAACAAGCACTGAGTGTTCCACAAGACACAGAGTGGATATTTTTATTAGGAAGCTCATTATTCAGAAAACACTGATAGATGGCAGAAACAACATATTATTAATGTTTCTGAAATCCTATTCTTTGTTGACATTAATGAGTACAATTATTCAGATTTCCAGGACATGACATGCGGATGAGCATGGAGATGGACCCACTAATCTTCCTTTAGGAAGACAACCACTCTAACACCTGAGACTCAGCAGCCCCAATAAAGATTCATTTAAAGGTGTGGGGAGAATACTAATATTTGTTATCAGAATTGATCGCTGGGTGCTTCAGGGTAAAAAGTCCAATTTCCTCCCCCATTTTGAGCCATGAGACAATGAGAATAGTTTTGACTTAAAACATTATATGCAAATAAACATATGGAAAAAAAACAGTAAATATACAGCAATTTGATTGTTACAGAATAGAAAAAGCACAATCACCTTTGAACACGTTGACTTCTCTATTCAACTCCTCCAGAGGGAATCTGTGTCTGCATCACCTGTTTGTACTTCTTCCCTTTCACCAGATCTTATCATCTTTCTCCCTGCTCGAACAGGCTGGCCGCAGCATTTGATCTTCTTAGTTGCAGTGTTTAAAGTTTGAAGCTCATTACTCTTCAGGCCTTAATTGTTTTTCGTTGTCCCGTTTTTCAAGAAATGGTCTTTTAGTGTTGTTGTTTATGATCAATCACTATGTCCTCCAGTCTACTGCTGTAAACTAAAAACTGCAGAGTTTAATAGCACTTTACCCTCTATTGGTCTTTAATGATCATACAGTCAATGCTACTACTAGAGATTAGCAGTGAAGGTTTTTTTTGTTTTGTTTTGCACATTATAAGATTTACGTAATGAGCTGTGGTATTTAATTACTGTTGCATAACAATAGTGTGGTAATTGTTCTGATCATGTCAAGATGTTTTTTTGGTAGTTCCTTCATTTGTTCCTCTAAATAATTTAATTTAAATTATCTGCTCTGCTGTAGTTTTAATTTTATAAGTCAATATTTAATTCCAATCACTGAAACTGAACTGAAAGATTTGTTGGATCTGTGGTGCTACCAAGTGAAACTGTACCACTGTGCCATGAAAGTGTTTGAATACTTAGCAGCCTTTTTCTCCAACAGGATCCTGGAACTTCAGGAAAAAGGTGATCTTGACATCCTTAAGCAAAAATGGTGGCCAAAGAAAGGCCGCTGTGACCTGCAGAGCCACACGGATGCCCAGCCGGAGGGACGGGCGCTGCGCCTCCACAGCTTTGCCGGCGTGTTCTGCATCCTCGCTGCAGGCTTGCTACTCGCCCTCCTGGTGGCTGTGCTGGAGACGTGGTGGAACAGCAACCACTGCCGGAGAGAGCAGCCCAAAGAGGTGACCACTGACAACTCGTCGGGGCAGGGCGCAGGCCTTCTAAACCAGAACCGGGCCATGGTGGTCACCACGGGTCACCCTGCCCCACCAAGGCCCCGGTCGAGACCCAGACCGCCGGGCCCCCCGGTCCTGCCCAGAGATGCCACTGCCACACTCTACTTTATGGATCCAGCAGGCGCTGACACCAGCCCCGATTTAGTAGAGCTGCAGTACACCCAGTTATAATAGGTGTGCCCTTGGTGATAGTTCAGACATGACGTGATCAATTTACTCATTCCTTCTCATGTTGGGAGAGAGATGGGGTGCTTATTTAGGGACTTTTGAGACTCCCCCCCCCCCCATGGTGACACATAAGAAGAAATGATTGGTTATATAAAAATCACTCACTGGTGCTCATGTGGGAGAAGCAGAGCTGAAAGATAAAAGTAAACACAGAACTGTAATTTCAAAACCAAATTGTACTTCTGAGTCGATAAGAGCTTCAGTGGTGCAATTGCTTTCTTCAGCTAATCCATTCAAGTCTTAATGCTCTAGAGCTCTGCCTTTATCTTGCTGCTGTCGACTGGGTAGCCCCCTTTGAATGAGGCGTCCAGACAGCTAAGGCTTGACATGGATCCCTAAACTAAAGTGTGAGCTTTGACCCGCCTGTTAAACTTGATAGTCCAACAATGCTGCATGAAAACACCCATTTAAGGCCCAGTTCTGTCCTAAAAGCACACAAGAACTCAAACTCCTACGTTTTGGAGCAACTTTCTGTCAGTGCAGTTTCTAGTTTGTGTCAAGCTGATTTTATAAATACAGATGTTGCCATGATTCATAAATGTGTTGTGCAGAAACGTGATCTGCAACACACATTATAATCATGACTGGATGTTTTTGCAGACATGTCCAGAGAGGTGTTTACATTCAGAAACCTACAACACCAGCCCTTTACTAGACAGGAGGTAGAACATGCTGACTGACAGAAGCTAGGACAAGGATCTGAGATTTGTTTTGCAGTGAGAGACTTAACATATTGTTCTGGGGAATCATTGGCTATAATGGGTCAAGGGGCTGGGCAGGGTTAGACTATTGTCACATCAACAATCATTTCACTTCATGGTCTGTCCTTCTGCTCACTACATAGTTTTGTCTGACTTAAATGGGTGCATGACAGCAAAATCCATCCCTCAATTCCTCCCACTTTGTTTTCAAGCAGACGTGATGTTTAAGAGAGTTCTAGATAAATATTTAAGACTTTTTCAAGGTCTAAGTTTTTCTTTGGCTGCTTGTCAATTTTCAAATGAATGTTTTATTTTCTAAAAAAAGACGAAATAGTGTCTACACATGACAGAATATTCAGTAAAAAATAAGCAGTTCTTTGGAAATAATTGTCTTTGACAAGGTGCTAGTAAGAACTGTTTATGAATCTTTGGAGAAAAAAAAAAACACCTACCTGTTTCAGTCACAAATCATTACAATGGCATACAGTTAAGTGAATGATGCCTTCTCAGGTCCTTTATCAGATCCTTGTTGGATTTCTTTCCACTTCTTAAAAACAAACTTCTAAATAAGTTCTGTTTGCTGCTAAGACTTTGAGCACAACATGCTGCCATAGTCAGGTACAGTGAGTGGACTAAAAATTAGTTTAAAAAAAGCAGCCAGAGAAAATAAAAAATTAAAGACCTTAAGAAAGCCAAGAGAACTATTGATCAAGACCACTTTAAAAGATTACAAGAAAGCCTAGCTTCTCAAAAGAAATAAATGAAATTAGGGCTGGTCTAACTTTTACTTCTTACACAATGCTGTATTTAAAATAAATTCTTAAAAAAACTCAAATTCAAGGCAGAAAGTTCCCTCAATTCATGAAAAAACTAAAATTTGTTTAAGCTAAATTTGTCAAGCGACACATGTGCATTGCATTGAAACAAATAGCTGATACTTATCAAAGAATAGTCAGCTCCTGTAGATGTGTGGTCATCCATCTGGAAAAGAAAAGTCATCTCAGAAAGAGTTGAATTATCGTTTGTGAGATTATATAAGAATTGACTTAATGATAAACAAAAAATGTGTATTTTTATTAAGGTGGAATAACCCTAAGTTTGTCCTCAGTGTCTTTTAAAAAGACATTTTCTATGTAATGATAGAACAGACTGGGTACTGTGGTAAATATAGGTAAAGCTGATGAAAAATTCTATAACCTGCATCTCTTCTTTTATATCCTCACACTATTACTTATTTGAATCCCTCTTTAATGAACATCCATTTCACTTTTTTTTTTACAACCATCACATCCATGCTCACTCCCCTTCAATAAATCCTGTGTTTTCCCTACTGGCTTCTCTAATTTCACATACACTACCCTACTCTCCATCTATCTTTAGGATAAAGAGGTGAACTTGGAACAGGTCCACCACCGTTTGAACAGCCTCCTGGATGAGGACTTAGCCCACAAGCAGCTGCCAGGCCAATCTATCGAGATCTCCGCCTTGGACGTTGGTAGAATGCAGCCCAGCCATTCTCTTGAGGCCTTGTCTGTTCGAGACTACCCCACACACCGAGGGCCACCACAACTGTCTGTGACCAGCTTCCTTCAAGAGAGTCATGGGGCAGGGAGGACACTTGGAGCAGCCACTGGCAGGACCTTGCCCCTGCCTCTGAGCAGCGCCACCATGCCCTCCATCCGGTGCAAACACAGGGCGCCCAATGGGGGGCTCTTCCGGCAGAGCCCAGTCAAGACCCCCATGCCATTGTCCTACCAACCAGCGCCAGGAGGACCAATCCCAGAAGCCAACGAACCCAGCCACGGGACATCCATTTGAGCACGACGAACATTCACAAACACTCAAGCTCAAACAGAAAAGTGGAGAACTAAATGGAGTGCCTACAGTGTGTGGAAATATAAATGAACTTTTGTTAACAGTGTTCAAGCCAGTGACACAACACTGAGACTTTAATGTACATATTTGTAATTACAAAGAAAGAGAAGCAACATTAAAAGTGTATTTTGAATATTCTCAACAGTTAAGTTTAAAAAATATAAAAGTATTGAAAAAATGACTGTTCAAAAAGGCTTTGTAAATTTTGTTCTAAATGAATAAAGGTGACTTCTTTGTGGTTGTTTTTTAAGTGCCAAGTTCAAAGACGTTTTCTTTCAAATCAACATTAACTGATTGTACTGTGAGAATATATGAAAAAGACATTTCACACTTCAAACACACGTTGGAAGAGTTGATTTTTTTTTTTCATAAAAACAATAAAAAGTATAACAAAAAAAATGTGTGCTTGAATAAATATTTAAAATATTGTACCACTGTGAATCGGAAGCTCGGGCATAAACACAGGCTTATAAAAACTATTTAACATTAAAGGAACTAAAGCAATTAGTTTATGGATGAGCTGATTTGTAAAGTGACCCAGTCTTCTGACCCCATACTTCACACAGATTTGAATCAGCTCCAATAAAAAATTTACACGATTAAGCAGTTATAAATAATAGACATATGGTGCTTGTGCATATTTACTCCAAGAAAAACAGTTTTTTTCCCAATTATATACTGTAAATTACAGTGATCCACCATATGTTAGAGGTAACAGCTAAGTTGAACAACCGCCACAAATGTTACCATTATCTCAGTTGCCAATATTTATTGCAAGTAATAATTGATAATATCATACCATGTTGCAAGTTCCTTTTCCTATATGTCCCAGCAGGTAACAATTAACCCACTAAAGGAAAAAACTTGATCAAGATTGAAGACAACTGTTCAAAGTGATTCTAAAACATTCCATACACTCACATGGGGCAAAAACAAACGAAGCAGAATCTTGTGCCAGATCCAGCAGGAGGAACCAACATGGCTATCTGGAAAGCAAACAATGACTGAGGACATAATCAGTCATTGTCATCTTGTTTATGCACTGCCATAAGTTAAAAATGAACTCGTGTTTGATGCTAAAGTAGGGAAAAATGTGCTGAACAGAAGAATTTTTTAATCTCCCCAGGCTGCATTTAGTTTTATTGATGCGATCTACACCAAAGAGCATGTTGAGCTTGAAACTTAATGAAAACTGTATGAAACATCAAAATCACATGCTAATTTCGCTAACACACCTTCAGTAGCGTAAAAGGTTTGTCAACATCACAGATAAAATTAAAGATTCTTACTAAACTGAGCCTTTTAACAGTGTGCACCTCTCATTAGACGATTCTCATTATTCTTATATGAAAGACTCAAATCTCAATTATATAATTACATTATATTTTTACTATTAGCTTTGTCCCAAAGTTTAGCAGAGTGTTTTTGGGGTCATCCACAGCAAAAACAGTCCAACGTTCCCTCCAGCAGTCACATATATGATAAATGTGAAGAGAAGCTCTCTGATAAAACAGTCCTCACAACTCTCTCACTCCTGGATCTCTAATCTCTCAGACTGACACTGCAGGTAGTAAAACACCTCTGGAAAGTCTGTCGCTTCAACCTCAAGTCCCAGTTTCACCCTAACAAAGCAAATCAAGTTTAAAATTGTTCTATTTGGCTAAAGTGAGCAAATGCTAGTATATTTACAAGCATTACCTAAATATTTTACATGTCATACAGTCATTTATTAGTGGCAATTCCTTACACGTGCAATTTGTAATGATTAGTTGGATTTCACAGTTTCTATTTCAAAGGGTTGCTTGTGCTATACTACAGACAAATAAGCTTTTTTATAATTACCCATCAATTACATTCAACTTCACTGTCCAAGCAGCTTCACAACCAGTCACATCTTGTGCCAAAATCTCTCATGTGTTGACTGGTAAACACCCAACAGGTGATAACAGCCCATAAGATGTCAAGACGGGTGTTTGACACCAGAGACCTCCGAGGCTCTCAAGGTGTGACTGACCCCTCAAGCATAACAAGTCAGAACTGAAGAAGCTATTCGGATAGGAGGATAAATACCATCAAGAACCAAGAAAATAGGTCCAACTGCTCTCCACTTAAACACATATTTCAACAAGTAGCTCTCTGGACTTTCATTTCCTTCAGTTTTTCTTAACAGTCTTGTTATAGCTTTCTCTCATCTTGGTGGTATTTGATGTTCAAAGGACTTAGACAGCTGCAAAGAGGAGACCATGACTAATTATTCAGGTAAGGTTTAAAGGAATTAGAATATATTTAAAACTTTGTTCACTAACTTTATTCAAAAAGGCCAGGTGATGTAAATATGAACCTAACAAGCTGCTTGAAGTTATTGATGCCCAAATAGTTTTTTCGAGATCAAATCTCTTTGTGTGACCACATTTTGCATGGTGCAACTTGTTTTGTCAGACTACAGCTGGCTCCTATGGAGTCATCTGCTTCTTTGTGCAAAAGAAAAGCTACTTTCTTTGCAGAGAACTCTGATCAGAACACTTTTCAGTAGCTTAATGAAGCTAAAAAAAAAAAAAAAAAAAATAAGATTTATGAAAAGCTTGACTTTATGATCCGTTATTTTTATTGTTAAAAAAGTCTGTAGCATCGGAATAGCATGAAAAAACTGAATCTGTACCCTAAAATAAACATCTTCTCTGCTGCTGCAGTAGAGCTGATGGTCACACAACAAGAACAAGAAAAACAGAGCTAGTTGGTTGTTCTGTGGAGCCTGTGATCCACAGAGGATGATGACCTCCTGCAGTGGAAATCTAACATTTGCTTTTGTGTGTTACCAGTATCTCCAGATCAGGTCTTCAGCTCTGCAGGAGAGTTGGGAAACTTGCTGTGTTCTCTGCTCAGTCCAGATAAGGCTGCCATGCTCCTACTTCTAGCAAAAATATCCCAAAGACATAGTAATCTTATTTTCCTCCAGCACTGTTTTAAATACTTGTTTGATAATTTTTATACTATAAAGTAATATGAAAAAAGTATATTGCATTTTTCCAAATTAGAAATCGTTCTTAATTTCCCCAAATTACATACAGTTAGACTAAAATATGAAAAGTAATTGTAGGCAGACAGATTTAAAAGTATCTAAACTTATTTGCCATACAACCCTGATCTAAATGGTCCCATTTTAAGGCACTGTGCTAACAATGATAAAAGTTTTAAAACAAAAAGCACTTTAAAATTGCCCCTTGTTTGAGAGTACACAAACTTTCACATTCTTGAACATATATGGCTGACTTTACTTATGTGTGTGTTAAAACAGTGACCCCATCACCTCTCCTGTCTGGCGGTTGTGTTTTCCAGCCACAGACATGCTGCTGAGTGGGGCTGTAAAGTCTCGATGGCTGTGCTGACAGAAACCACTGACCTTGTTTTGGGAGTTGAGCTGATTCTTGTCAGAGACATACTTCCTGTTTTTACCTTACACAAACAATCCGCTGCCATCTCTACATGTCAAGACTCATCCAACTCATGGCCTTTCCTCCCCTCAGATACACGGTGCACACAGAAGAGACCTGGCTTCACTTCAAAGGAAAGAATAAAAAAAAAATCCCCAGAGGGAACCTGTAACACACTTTCATCTAATTTTACTGAAGAGATCCCCTTAAAGACAGATCCTTTTCAAATATTGCATAAGGCGGGATGAAATGAATACAGTGCACCAAGAAATCACATAGTTCTAAATTAAATGTAAAACCAGAGTCTACATCAGTTCGTCATGTAGCGTATTATAAAAAGAACAGAGGCTTTGCAATTACAAAATTTTTCCATACATGACTCGCATGAATAGTCTGTATAATTAGCTCGTGTGGGCAGTGTGAGGCAATCTGCTGTAAAATAACTTCTATTCTCCCTGCGGGGAGATCGCTGACCGTCTGTCCAGACTGCTGCTGCAGCCTTATTATCCATTCATTGAGCCATCGTACCTTGGAGTGCATGAAGGGCTCCCACCTTAGTTTCCTAGGACACAATTTTTTAAGCCCTTAATAGAAGTTGATTACCTTTAAGTGTTTTTTTAATAAAATATATCAATTGCGTTAAACAAAGCTTTATGCCATTATTTTTCATTAAATTGAAACCTAAACCTTCATATTAAGAGCGACTATGTTAAATGTTGTAGTTTAAAACATGACCTCGCTATGTGAAAAAGACGAGCACTTCCTTTACCTGTCAGAACCGCACGTTCTCTTAAAAAGTAAAGTCAAGTTTATTTATAGAGCACTTTAACATACAGCGTGACAGCTGTCCAAAATGCTGTACAGCAAATCAAGAAATCTAGTTCTGGCTTTAGTTTTGTGTTCATGATGCGCTGTAACAACATTTAGATAGCTTCGTTTAAACAGAAAACTGAATATATAAAATGCGACTGATTTTAGAACTATTTTTAGACTCTTTACTCCAGAACAAAGTGAAACAGTTCTGTGTCAAACTGAAGGATTTCTTGATCATCTTACAACAAACAAAAAAAACTTTTCAAATTACAATCAATAACCCACAACTGCCAAAAGCAAAAAAAAAAAAATTCTCAATTTTGCAGCTGCAAAGACGACAACAAGTTTCCTTTTCCAGGCATCATTATTGCAGTGAATCTCTGCCCAATATTTCTTTGCAAGCCTCCAAATATTGCTGACATATTTTCATGCTGAAGAAAATGTGGAGCTGATTTACCAACAAACAGTGTGTCTCACTGGAGCCAGAGGGTGGTGAACCGACGAACTACACTGATGCACTCATGAATAGAATAAATTAGTCAACAGTTTCCTGAATAAGAGAAGAACAAAACACATGGAAGTGATGGAAGAGCATGGCGTAGAACTTTATTGCACACCGAAGTAAAAGAAAACAACTTTACGGTGCACACTGTTGGGAGTGAGAGGAACCAAGACTAACTTCTTTAAACAATGGTAAAAAGAAACTGCACTTGGCATTATAATAAAAAAGACACTGCAGCTTAAAAAATATGAATTTTTCATGAAGCAAAAGCGCTTCTGCAGTCAGAGTACAGGTGTTGCACACTGTTGTTTCATATTGGTAAAGATGCTTAAGTGCTTTACTGTTAAATTATGTATTTCTCAGTCCTTATTAAAATTGTTGGTGGGTTTCCTACAGCATGTTGGACTATATTCAGACTTTGAAAACAGTCATCAAAGTTGTGCTTTTTAAATAGCGATAAGAAATAAATTATATTTAAAACACAAAAAGGTTTCTAAGTAAGACTGCTTACCTTGTTAAAAACTTAAGAAAATTATTTGTGGTGTACTAAGATTTTCATTAAATATGGTGATTTGCCATTTCTAAGTACTTGAGCATATCCGATTTATCACCAAGTCTTGGTTAAACCCATCTTGGTTACAAATAACCAGGATGTGTGAAAACATAAAATGGAAACTAACTATTAAGCAAAATGTAAAAAAAAAAAAACTTTATAAAATAGTATTATGAATGTGCTGCTGCAGATGAAATCCAGGCAGAGATAAATATGTGGATTCTGGATTGTTTAAAGATATTTTTTGTCAGGCTCAAGAGAAGCCACTTCACTTTAATTGAAAAATCTTTTTTTAAAGATAATTTGCTCAAACTCGATAAACTGTGGGTTCAACCTAACTGACGACATATGGTGAGACAAAACAACAAAGAGGTCAGTACTGCAGGGGGCCTCTGATACTCCACCCTCAGTAAATCATAAAGCCATCAGTGATCTGTGTAGGGCTTATTAAGGGATTAATTAGAATGAGATAATGACTCTGCTGTGAAGCCAAAACAATGTCCTCAAAGCTCAATCAGGTCAATTAGCAGTCAGCTATTTTTACCTTGACAAAAGAAGATCCATTTTTATGTCAGCCAAAATGTTGTATTGAAATTCATGCACCGTTTTGTCTTTTTAGTCCATTGTAAATACATTGCCGTTTTTCTTCTTTCTGGTAAAATCTAATATTCTAATTTGATCTTTTGTGCAATCTAGACAGCATCATTGGAGGAACTCCCAGGCTGAGCTACAGAGCACCTCTCTGACTCTATGCCTCAGTCAAATGAATACGGAACATCCATTTCTCTGCCTTCTAGCTGCAGAAAAAAACTGATTAATATTAATTAAGAGGCCAAATATGTGAGGCTGCCGAGCTCTCTTACCTGTGCAGAGGAGTATTAGCTGTGTGATAAACAACTTCTTACTATTTGATAAATAATCCAGAAGAAACACAGCATCCCGACAGGGCTATGAAAATTTTATGTGCTGTGCCGTAGAGGCTTTTTTTCCCTACTGAATAACAGGCAGAAGTCTGGTAGCTGTTAGGATCCCAATATTTTTTCATTTCTCTTCAAAATTTATGTCCTTTTCAAATATGTCTAAATTGCATCTTTCACTCTGGACACGATGGGGTTTGTTATTTTTGTGCATCATTTTACTCCTTTGCACACCAGCAGGTTCCTGTACATCCAGAATCCAATCTTTCTGTCTTTGTATGCCTCTTTTCATGCATCCTGCTATTGAAGATTCCATTTTGAAACAATGTCTCTTTGATGTTACAGGGTATAAAACAAGCAGGAATGTTGCTTATATGGCCAACTTTTGGATGTGGCAGCTTGTGTGACCATCTGCTTGGAGTAAGAGCAACAGATGTCAGAGATCAATCATTTTGCTGACTTGTTATTAGTAACTTCTTTCATACTCCAACAGTCTGGGAGTTCTCTTTTGCAGCATAACCATAACTGAAATGTATATTTTTCATTTCTCATATAGGTCTATCTCACAACAGATATTTTGACTTCAAAGAGTTGGAAAAGCACAGGTTTATAAAAAGGGTTTCTACAAACATGCGTGATGGTTCTTTTGTCAGAACTGAATCCAAGAAAAACTTCCTCTAAATGTGAGGAAGGAATTCCTCTAAATGCTGTGAAATGGCTCAATATTATTGCTTCTTGCAGGATTAGGGTTATTACAAATTCTTTATTCCAAAATCTAATGTGCTATTTGAAGAAGTTTAACTTGTAGACCAGGCATGGGCAAAACTACGGCCCGGGGGCCACATGCGGCCCATTAAACGTTTTAATTTGGCCCGCCGAGCTTGAAAAAATTAAATGAATAAACCTTGTTAATGTTTTATTTTCCTTGTAATTCTGATGTGTCCCCACTAGGAGGCGCACTCTAGATTGATTGAACAATACACGCAGATCAAATAACGCTTTCCGCAGACTGGCTTGCTGCCACTGTGTAGTTCTTACACTGGTCGTTGTTGACTTTTGGCACTACTACTACTACTACTACTACTGTCATTTAGCAGACGCTTTTATCCAAAGCGACTTACATTGAGAGAACATACAAGCAAGAATTCAAAGAGAAGGAAAAAAAAAAAATATAAGGAGGCGGACTGTTTGGAGTCCAGTTTAATTCCGACGCTGATACATCAAGTGTATCAAAATTATTATT
>SSNP01000023.1:2406748-2592221 GCA_006937955.1 Pachypanchax playfairii
TTTTTTTTTTTTTTTTTTTTTTTAGTGAGAGATAAATTCTCAAATCGCTATCATAAATCATAAATTAATCCCACATTAAGACTGAAAGTGTTCTTTAAAGAGGTGAGTCTTAAGTCTGCTCTTAAAAGTAGCTGCCGACTCTGAGGATCGGACCGAGTTTGGTAGGTCATTCCACCATCGGGGGATAACAGAGGAGAAGAGTTTGGAACATGATCTCATGCCACGTTGTGGTGGAAGCGCTAGGCGTCTTTCAGCGGCTGAGCGTAGCTGACGCGTGGGAATGTAGGTTTGGATGAAGGAGTGAAGGTAAGTAGGAGCTGTGTGTGTTAGAGTCTGGTAAGCCAGAAGCAGAGCTTTGTATTTGATGCGTGCTGCAACTGGAAGCCAGTGCAGGGAAATGAGCAGCGGAGTGACATGAGCCCTCTTGGGCTGGTTGAAGACCAGACGTGCTGCTGCGTTCTGAATCATCTGCAGAGGTTTAACCGAGGACGCTGGAAGACCGGCCAGCAAAGAGTTGCAGTAGTCGATCCGGGACAAGACCAGGGCCTGGACCAGAAGCTGTGTGGTGTGGTCTGTGAGGAAGGCTCTGATTTTCCTGATGTTGTAAAGCGCGAATCGACATGAGCGAGCTACGGAGTTAACCTGCTCTTTGAAGGACAGCTGGTTGTCCAGTATGACACCAAGGTTTCTGGCGGAGGTTTTGGGGAACAGCGTGATGGAGTCAAGCTGCACGCTTATCTGAGGAGGTAAGGAGTTACTGGCAGGACAGACAATGAGGTCAGTTTTGGACAGATTAAGCTGAAGGTGGCGATCCCTCATCCACGCCGAGATATCTGAGAGGCAAGCACTGGAAAAACAAACTGAATAGAAGGAGCTGGACAAGTACATCTGCATCTCCTACTGTTTTTGAAATAAAGACAGGAGGAGAGTAATAGTGATGATAATATCCTGAAGGATAACAGAACTTTCAGTGCTTTAAAATAGAAATTGTTAGTAACATAACAGTTGTATTTTATTCATTAAATTTTCAGTGTTTTAAGACTCATTTCAATAAATAGCTAAATACTGTGGGGCGTCAAAGACAGATATTTTGTTGTAATGCTGTTGTTCATTTTCATTTAAAATTAAAGCATATGTTTTCTCCATATACGATATGTATTTTTTTCTCCGATGACGTGGGGTTACCAAAACATTTCATCCATCTCCTCCTGGTCTGGCCCCTCTGTCAAATTTTAAAACCCATTGTGGCCCACAAATCAAAAAGTTTGCCCACCCCTGTTGTAGACATTTGGTATTAGTCTGTTTTATGTTACAGTAAAAAATATTTTTTGAGATATAACTCAATGTTGATAGTTGGACATCAAATGTGTGACTAAATAGGTGCATTTTCTCTAAATTGTTGATTTTCTTTTTGTACCAGTGGGTGAAATGATGCTGCCACGTGGAAATGTTGACTGTTTGATTTTACTCATCCTGTTATTTTAGAACTGTTGGGTCAATACATAATGTCTTCATGTGTAACTGGGTTTAACTAATAAATCACGTGTCATTGATTATTCCACCAGAGTCCATGATCAAACACATCTATACATAGCACAAGTTATTAAATTCACATCTCTGTTTGTTATGCAGAAGTTGTTTCAACACCAATAACTTGTCTCGTAACTCCAGTTCAGAAAAGTTGGGATGTGCACACAGTCAAATGTAAACAAAACAGAACACAGTTATTCTTAACATCTTATACAACTATGTTCCAACTTTTTGGAGATGGGATGCTGCAATCAAATTCAATATGAGCAAATATTTTCTATGAAATGGTAAAAAATCTCAGTTTCCGCATCTCAGATATTTTTCATGTTCTTTTAAGAAGGTTTATTAGGTTTGCAAGTCATTGACTTATGTTTTGAATTTCCTAGGAATTTAGACTGGATTTTCCAAATGTATTTACATTATTTGACCATTTATTTTGTCCTTAAAGTTTAGAATGCTAAAGCAATAAGTTGGAATTAGTGATAAGTTGAAGATTTCATAAACAACCACAATGATTTTTAGTAAACACTGACAAGACGGTGAGTAAATTTTAAGCCAAAACTAAAAAAATGTTTTCAGAAAGGATCTTTAAAAACTGTTGCAGTGTGTGCTAACTGGTCATTAGGTGACCCTCCAGTTACCAGATGACCTGCTCTACCTCCTGAGCTACTGCTGCAGAAGTCGAAGCCAAATCCCAAACAACAAACCGCTCCCTGGTTGCTGGTTTAAAGACCCAACTTGATGCATTTAGGGTTTTGTAGTAGCGACAAAGTAAGTAATGGTGTGAACAAGCCGATGCATTCCTGAAAAGATCCACTTTTCACCTTTTGTATTAGCTTATTAAAACCAGTTTACCAATAGCAGTTTCTGCAAACATTAGCTTTGTCTTTCTCTGTGTTACAGCAGCAGCTTCCTCAACTTTCACCCATGATACCCTTCTTGATCCTGTGTTCACTTTACTATACGAGATGAAACAAACAGTCCAGATTGCTCCAGGTCAACTCGATGCCCTTTAGATGTCTCAGCGGGTGATTTTTTTTTCCCCACAATCTGGAAGAACCTTTAGAAACTATTCTAGAGTTCCTTTCAAAGGCCAATTCCTGGAGGCTTTTTGAGTTTTATGTCTGTGCAAGTGAAAATGGCCTTCTTCTTCAACATGTCAAAAACTGGAAAATTGTTTCACTAGTAAATCCTTGAATAAATTCTTAACAATTACTCCATCCATTAGAATTCAGAATATAAACATTATCCAGCACAGTATTACATCTGTTTTACATTGTGAAAATGCTATGAGGAAACTGTTGGTGATGTGTTGACACATTGACCTACTTTAATGTAATGTTGTAATCTGTCTTTGATTAATTCAATACAAGATGATTTCTGATGGAAAAGATGTAAAAACATTCCAAGCCTAAAAAAAGCGTTCATTATGGAAGCATATAAAGTTTCTCACATTTTTGGCAGACAAAATTTGTAGGACCCACAAAAATGTAAGTGAACTAATTTAAAACAGGTATTATGTTTTTTTTTCCCCTGATCCTTACAAGCAACCAGACTGCAGGATGAACCAGCGGTATTACAGAAGCATTACAGCAGATTGATAAAATATAAAAAACCTGCATCAGTTTGGCAGTTTTATAAATTATTCAGATCAAGTTTAATCCAACAAGAATAAAAAAAAAGCTGTTTTGACTCGTGTTTGATTTCATCGGACTGAATTCCCTCCACTTTGTTCACAGATTGTGTTCAGCTCTCAGATAAGCAGAGCGATACTGTCGATAGGTGTCAGAATCTCAAAAGAAACATGACATGTAATCTACAAGAAATGAAATTTTGAGGAATGACGCTGGTGCGCTATATACCAGGAACCTTGGAGTACAATTTCTTTTTTTTTTTTTAATCAACCATTTCACGGTGACGATAGCATCCCAGATATGACTGATAGTTTGGTGGTTGGAACATTATTATGAAATATTTCATCAACTACTAAAATAAATATTTGGACGGACATTTTTCATGCATAAAGACAGGTTTTGTTGACAACCTGCCATATTATGTTGTGAAAATAAACAGCAGATTACATTTATAATGCCAAATAAAGAGGCTCGCGAATACATCTAGATTAAAGCCAGCAAAAACTCGTTTCCCTCAACTTTCTCTTCTGTCTTGTACTGTGATTGTTTGCTATTACAAAAATTTAGAATAAAGCATCCAAAATAAATTAATAAAAAAACACTGGAGTTTATTTAGACTGTAATGTTCCACCTTTCAATTTGAAATCCAAATGAAGTAAATGTTATCTCTACCTCTCTCAATTAAGGTGACTTGTTTAGACAAAGTGTTAAGAGAAATGTTGCTACTTATGCTCATTTCATTTGCCAGTTTAATCCCAAAAGATCAGACGCTCAGAGTTTGCTGACGAGGATTTCGATTTCAACTCAACTTAGGTAATTAATTAAGTAATGCTCTTTCACAACTTCTGGAGACTTTTCAATGAGCAGTTATTTTTACTTCCTGCAGGACAGAGTTTCCGTTTATAAATCTGTTGATGCTCATTTTCAAAATCGTTTAATTTCAAGCTTAAAAAAAAAAAAAAAAAGAAAGAATTTTGCATGACATGGAAACTGATAATTTATGCAAACAGCTTCACTTTGTCAGTAAATTTTAGCTGAATGTGGAAAAAAGACCCAAAACAAAAAATGCACAGACACATGTAAATGTGTGCATGTGTGAATGAGTTACAGCTGACCCCTTAAACACAATTAATGACCAAATCCAAATGAAAACCCCCTTACCCAACAAATAATGACAGTGCAATCAATGGAGATGCACCTCAATTATTCTTATAAGTAGATAATTGGAGATATCTATGCTTTTATTAACTTTCATTAGGTTAGTGTCCAAAGTATTAAACTTTTATCCGTCCCAGTGATAAAAGTCCTTGATTAACTCCAGTTGGTACAAAACTTTGCAGAAAGGCTCTTTTATTTCAATTTTAATCAGTGTGAGCTAAACTTTGAACTACTTCTTGTTTGTGATGTGTCATTCACAAATGAGCCTCTAACGAGAAGAGCCTGAAAATCTGCTAAAAATCCATGTAGTGAGAAGTGGGACTTTATTTTGATGGGTGCATCAAGTGGCAAATCACATGACAACGCAGATTAGGATCATTATTGGGGAAAATAAGGGGGAAGACACTCTCAAGATAGAGTGTGTAAAGGTAAAAGCCAGGTGCACAGAGCGAGGAACAGGAAGTCAGATTTAAAACCAAGTACTGGGGGAAAAAGAAGCAGCAGCATCTGGATGCATTTTAATCAGGTTTGAAAGTACAAAGCCGACTACTTATCTGATGTATTTAATGTTAATAGTTGTAATTCTTCTCAAAATAGAAACTAGATGCATGAATGAAGATAGAAATGTTGCCAATTTTAAAGACAACTTGCTCTTTAACAACAAGAATTGTTCTTCACGCTCTTGGACTAAGTTATGGTCACTAGAAACTGCATCACTCAAAGCCATTTAGTTAGGCTTGTTTACATCCTAACTCTAAGTTTCATTTACAATTTAACTCACAGATGCTTTACTCGTATTTGGTAAAAAAAATAAAATAAAAAAATACTCAAAGCAGCAAGTAAAAAGTTTCTCAGTAATTATGATATATCATTACTGAACTAGAGGAACCAAACTTCCCCCACTAACCCAGATTTTTTGTGGAGCATTTAAACTAAGTTGAATGCTTTCCTGTTAAAGAAACAGCATAAAAAGTCTAATTATCTGCTTAACTTGTGATTTTACCCCAAACAAGTCCATCTCCCTTTAGGGCTCATTCTGTCTTTTAGAATCAACTTACAGAAGAACATGAAGCACCAGTTTCCCTGCAATAAAAAAAACAAGGGGGCAAAGTGGGATTTGGCAGAGCCAGCGGTAGTTCAAAATATTTATTATGTGAAGTCAACATCAATATTTGTCTTAGTGTCTGTAATCCAATTGATGAATTGTGTTGGAGAGATAGAAAGTCTAGAAATAATTGGTGTGCTCAGAGCAGCTTGTTAGGCCTTGTTGTGCAAAGCGCTGTACAAAGATGGCAGATAAGTAATGGTGTTAGGCAGACGAGCATGTAGCCTGAATATTAATGTCAAAAATGTGGCCACTTTGTTTGATGGGTGAAAGAGAAATATAAAGGCACTAGAAGAGACGACAAACAAAATGACAACATAACATTCAGATAAAGATCTTTACTGTCGTCGTTTGAAATGGAAGTTGATCACGTTCGCTGAAAGTTGGGAGAGTCATTCTGTCCTCTACAAAACAATCAGCTGATCATTTTCTTTCCCCCCCTCCCTGTTTTGTGCGTGTTTGGGTAGCTGAGGTGTCTCATTTTCACAGCATCCCTCAAGTTGTGTCAACAGGGCAGAACTAAACTGCTGTAAGCTTCAGTAGCTGCTCTGCCAATTGAATTTAAAGTGGAATTAAGGTGAATTAGAAGTGTTGAACTGGGATTACCATCACAAGATTGGTGCAGTTTCAAGAATGCCAGTTGAATTTAATCTGAGGGCAGCTTTTAATATTCCATAAGACATCAGATGCAGGAAACAGCAAGGTTTGTTCCATGTTAGACATAAGGTTTTAAAGTATTCAAATGTTAAAAAATTCCAAAATATTGTATTTAGAATTAATATAAATTGATAGACATGATGAGATTGTAAAAACAATGAGAATTTAATTAAAATTAAAAATAAATATTGATTTTTTTTTCAAAACAGTATCACTTGAGTTCATATAAACAGAGTTGCCATCTCGTAGAGCTGCAAATGTTGGCAACTAGTTAGAAAAATGCTAATTTTCCATTTACACATTTGCATCTGTAAAAAAATGTAATTAAATTAAGACATCCGTGGATTATTTGTATAATGTTGATGCAAATACCATGCAAGTTTTCTTGTCGCAAACAATCTTTATAATGTCTTCACTTGTATGAAAACCATCCTAATTGTATTTGGAAATTTGTCATGCTCAAAATTTCAAATTCTCTTTTTTGTCTGCAATTTATAGAGTCACATCTTGGTTTCCCTTCACACAGCTGTCTCACATTTTTCACACTCTCTCACTGACTCTAAACTGGAAATGCTTCCAAGCACCTACGACGACTCTGATTAGTTTGAGAGGAAATTTCCTTTGGGAATCTTTCAAACTTGCAAAAGTTACTCAAGTATTTAACAACATTTAAGAGGAATTAAAAAAACTTAAAGGTTTGAAGCAACTGTCACTCCTGCCACTAGAACCTCCATTTACAACAAAGAGATGAGAAGAACTGCTGCGCTGCTGATATCAAGATGCTGAATCTAAATAAAAAAATTTAAAAAAAACTTAACCAATTAGTTTATCTCCTCCCCACACCCGCACAAAATAAATAATGCAGTAACAAAAATAACTTCAAGCTGCAACACTACAGAAGATAAAATGTTGTTTTTAACTTCAAAATTTAGAAACTGACTTTTGCTAAATATCAAACTTAAATGATGCTAAATAAATAACACTGATAACACTGTTTGCATTATTTTAAATATTCCAGATTCCACTTTAATGGTTTAAACAATTGTAGTTTTAGCTATGGGCAATGTGGGTGACTGCCCAGGGCGCAATCTGTTTGTTGCGCACGAGAACCCGCACCAAAAGAAAAAAAAAAAAAAAATTTTAGACCACTTATTTCACCATCAATGGTGGTTAGCGCTGGTGCGCCCCTAATGTCACGTCAATGTACACCTGAGTGCCGATGGATGGTTCGCACAGGGTGCAAAACTAGCAAGAACCGCTACTGGGTTTAACATCACAGCAACAAGTCATGTGACGCTTGCTTGAACTAGGGGATTTGGCATTGTGTGAGGTAAAAAAGGCCTGCAGAGTTCTGCAGGTCAGTCTTTATTTTGGCTTCCTGTTTAAAAACAAAACTTAAAGCCACAAGCTCCGAGTTTAAATGGTCTTCAGAGTGGAGAAGCACAAAGTCAGATGACAGCAGTGTAAGTCAGGGTCATCACCTTCTCTCTCCTACACACACACACACACACACACACACACACACACACACACACACACACACACACACACACACACACACACACACACACACACACACACACACACACACACACACACACACACACACACACACACACACACACACACACACACACACACACACACACACACACACACACACACACACACACACACACACACACACACACCTACTGACCAGTTAGCAGTTAGTCACATTGCCCAAGGCTCAGCAGATGCCACTTCATATGGACAAAAACCAGAGCTAAGATTTCATTAGCAAATGACATCAGTTCATCAGTATCCAAACCGTAGAGTAGCCTCCGGCTCTTCCTCTGACTACCCATCAGCAGCTTTCATCCTCATTCAAGACACGAGGCACATTTGTCCAAATGCATCCCACACAAATACATCTGAAATAAATAAATATTAAATCTGTGTGACACAATTATTCTGCTTGCATGCAGAAAGCTTCACGTCCTGGTAGCAGGTGTCTCATTCTCCAACACAAACACCTCTTTTCTAAAACTGAATCTGAGCAGAGTTTCATTTCAATATTTTGCGAACCAGAAACAAAGCAGACGTTCCATAATTTGGCTATTTTTTTCTTTAACACTCCAATCTGCAGCACATATGCTCAGAAAGAATATTTATGTTATCTTTAGATTGTGTGTGTTGGCTCTAAAGCTAGGTTTATTTATCCTTCAGTACCTCAGTGCACAAACACACCTGCTTCTGTGAATGGCAGGTTTTATGACTTCGTCAGGATGGAAAATAAACAGATAAAACCATAAATTAAAAGCATTACATAATAATACAAACTGTCAGACTTGTTTAGCATCTAAATGTGAAGTTATTCACTGAAGTACAAGTAAAATCTCATTCCATTAAATTCTCAATATAGCATAGAATTTTTAAAAGCCCTTTAAAGCCATTTCCCAAAATTAAAGAGAAGAACATTAATTGTATTTTTTTTATTAATCCTCTTAGGCTTAACATAAATAAACTCCCTTTCTCAAAGCATAAAAATATAATTTAAAATGCTAAACATATTCCATGTTTAGAGCTGTTTCTTTTTTTGTACTGGCTGAAACAAACATTTAAATCAATGAGTAAAGTAAAAACCTGCTGTTAAAGAAAATTACGTTTTTCACAATAAAATTGATTAACCTAAAGGTTTGCCCCTCGGCTCACGTAAATCAATGCACTTTGTATACTTCTTGAATCTGCATATTTATATGTAAACAGTGTTCAACATAATGTGATTCTGTCCAAATATCAGAGTTAATAATTACATAACAACACGCTGCACTGCAAACTCTGTTACCTGGATTTATTTTTTCATTATATGATTCCTGTTAATTCTATCTGAACTCAAATCTATAAGATGAAAGACCTCGCCCATGAGCCGTGACAATTGTTTCCATAGAAACATGTCATTTGTCTGTGTCATAAGGTCAGCAGCAACGAGTGAATGCTGAGCTGCTAAATGGAAAACAGGAAGTCAGAAAAACTGAGGGGTGTATGGTTTTCAAGAGCAACTTGAGTTTTCTGTTTGGATCTTTTTTGTTTCTTTTTTTGTATCATGTTGCATCCCACAAATACATCTGAAAACACTCCGACTTCTATTTGAAATTCTAGAGGAGGCTTTTTGAGCAGAGAAAACATAATGGCATTCTCTCTCTACAGATTCCTAAATGACTCTGATCCATACGAGATGTTTATCTTCAGTGTCCAATCAAAGCCGAACATCGATTCCTCCTCCACATCAATGTAGCCGTGGCAGCGCAAATTGCCTTTACCTTTCATGAGTCTGCCAGGAAAATCTAACTTGTCTCATCCTGTCAAGAATGTCTCTAAGAGAAGCCATCCTCATCTGTGACAAACAAGCATCTGTGGCAGTCTTCATCACACAATACAACCCAAAAAAGGTTTCTGAAAGAGAAGCTCCTTAGAGGTGATTTATCTGTCATGACACGAGTAAGCTTGAGCCAAAAGCAGAAACTTAGACAACTATATTGTTGAAAATGACTTAATGGTTCTGGGTGCAGCAAATGTAAAGCAGATTCATGTCTTAAAAGATCCTGTTTATTCAGTGAAGGCTGCAAAAATAAGGATTATTTCATGATTTGTTTTGTTTATATAGTTAAAATTACAATAAAGTCTAATCTTCAGTTTTTTTTCAGCCTTTACATGTGTTCTTTATATTGACTTAGTATTTAATTTTCACAAGGCGATTCTCAGTAAAGGAACACGCCACCGAGACACACAGCATAAGAAAAATTTCAAAACAAAGGTCAGAGCCTTTTCTGCTTTCTTCTTCTACAGTTAATCACAAAGTGTCAACTAAAAAGGGAGGAAAAGCTTTTTCTTAATTGCACAAAAGAAAGAATTACGTGCCAAAGCAAAGACTGTTGTCAGTTCCGACAGCTGTTTTGCCTTTTCCCTTTCGCTTCCACTACAAGCAGTTCACTTTACATAATGAGCAAGACACAAAATGTCACATTTGCCCACCAGAATAATTATTTCTATTGAAAACCTCAGTCACAATTTGACAGCTGAAAGTTGTGTTGTATAGTTTGTTTTGTTTTTTATATGATATGCTGTGGAGTTTGGTCCAAAGCCAGTTACATTATGAATTATAGGAAAACAAATAATGCTTCTGATATTTTTCTTTGTAAAGGTTTGTGTGGATTAGAGGAGTGTTTGGGGGGGAAAAAGCCCAGATCAAATTCACCCTTTGCAGTTTAATGACACTACTACACATGTATGACATGAATCTGATTATTGAGAAAAGAAAAATACAAATCCAAGGAGCCACAAAATAAACATGACTTTAATTGTGCTGCTGCAACACAAGCTGGGAGAGATTTTCAGTTTTACAATACCTGCGGCAACAGATCTCCAGCAGTGAAGATACTTATAAAATGCAATTACAATCACTGATTCTAGGTTTTTATCAGACATGGAACATGAAAGGCTGCAATTTAACTGTAACTGCTATATGTTTAATTATGAAACACCTAATGGACAAATTATCTTTTAAAATGTTGGAGACTTTTTAAATCACTTTCTTTGATCACAGCAGGAAACACTTAGCAGCATCTATTTATACCTTAAACTTTCCTCAATGCATAACACATTACCCCAATTCATAATGTTAATAATCTGTGTGACATTTCCCATAATGTTGTTCAATTGCTGCATGCAAATGTTAGAGCTTTGTCAGGCCTTTGACCAAATCAACTATCATCACATCTCGATTCAAAGTCATTTAACTAAAGAAATAAACATATTAGCTAAGAAATGTTCTCCATGTTTCAAAAGAAGCATGTCATGTTCAAAGCACATTTAAACTGCAAACTCACTTATTGGAAACCCAATTCAAAGCTGTCCTTGTCGAGCACCAAAGGATGAAAGAGGCTGTTGTTAGATTTCCACAATTGTCCTCTCCAGGGATCACTGGCTTTTTTCAATAACCAGTTAACTCTGCTCTGTTCATTCCTCTATAGGATGAGCCTCTGCTTCTGTGGTGCAGTCATGTTTTTTTTTTTTTTTAAGTGACTATCCACTGTCAGCTTTTTTCCAAGTTTAGTTCATGCTTCTTAGTTTTTTTTTTTCTCTTCTTCAACTTCAACTCTGATGGTTGTTGCACTACTGTGAAACGTTACAGCGTTGAATACTAACCCATGCTCTTATTTTGATAGATTTTTCATCTATGAGAGTACCTGTCTTGCATTTTTTGTCAGTTTATAAAGGTATGAATTGGGTTAAAGCCAGCCTATACATATGGTTGTCCTGGGGTAAGAGAGCGACGGCATTAATGGAGCAGAGTTGCCACTAACACCAATACTTGAGTTGCTCTATCAGATCATAGTTCACTGCCTCTCAAGTCACCCAAAAACAGGTAATGTTATGGTTTTAAACCTGCACAAGCACATTTCTTGTGTAAGAAAGATGTTGGAGCACATATCAGGGATGGCTGGTGAACTAACCAACATTTAAAAAATCCTATTGATTGCAGCAGTAGCTCAGAAGGTAGAGCAGGTCATCTGCTTAGGGTTAAGATCACTTTGCTGTTGTGTCCTTGGGCCAGACACTTCACCTGCCCAGCCTGTTTGGTGGTGGTCAGAGGGTCCGGTGGCACCTGGCAGCCTCACCTCTGTCAGTGTGTGTCCCAGTACACCTGTGGCTACAATGTGTGTGTGTAGTTTATCATCACCAAATGTGTATGAATGGGTCAATGACAAACTGTAGTGTGAAGCACTTTGTGAGTCATCTGTCTTAAAAAATGATGCACTATAGATGTGCAAGACAAGTACACGCCATTTACCACTTATTTTACCATTGCATTTCAACATTAGAAAACTATCAGAGATGGCTTAGCCCTGCAAGCCCATTGATACCATTTATAGATCACCACACAATTAAACTAAAAAAGTATACTTGAATAAATGCAATAAACAAGTGTACTTATATTTTGTGAAAAAAAAAAATTGAGAGCTTCTTAAACTTCCCAAAGACAACTTTGTAACAGTGTATAGACTTCATAGTAATGCAAAACAGCAGGCAGTACTGTATCCTCGTCTGAATAAATCTAGGTGGCTGAGATCACAATCAGCATAACAGATTATTAATGGAAATCTATTCCAGGTCACTCAGTATACGATGCTCCAAAACAGAACAGCACTCACTTTCTAAACCCCTTCTGTCCTGTTCAGGGTCACAGGATGCTGCTGCCTATCCCAGCTATAATTGGACAAAAGGCCGGGGTTACACCTTGGACAGATTGGTAGTCCGTCACAGAGACACATGAGACAAATAACCATGCACTCACACACAAAGACATTCACATCTACTGTCAACATAAAAATCACCAATTAACTTTTCCGCATGCTAAAGTGGGAAAAAGTCAGAGGACCAGCAGAAAGTAGATGCAGGCATTGAAAACACAAACTCATCACAGCAGTGACCATTAGGATGCAGATTTCATTTTAATTATGTCAGTCAATGTTTGATTGCTGATGCTTCTCAACACACACACACAAAAAAAAGATTTTGTTGGGCATAAAGCACATAATCCAGGTTTATACTAGCATGCCCGCAAAACTGAATAATTTAACTCAAACCAGGCCTGGAGTGGGAAATCGGGAGGACCGGGACAAATCCCGGTGGGCCGGTCTGATATTTGATCCTCATGGGCCGGTTCTAACGCAAGCCGAGTCGCATTAATCTACCAAAGTTGCAACGAGACAAAAATGAGTTACTAGTCAGAGTATTTCTGAACTAATCTGGTAAAAGTTCAAACTAGTAGGGGAAATTGTTGTATTACAGTTGCAAACTATAGTTCACATACAACAGTTAATATAAAGAATCTGACATTTATACCGCAGCCGCTTGTCATACCAAGTCTGCCGCATCTGATAGCTTGTTTTTTTATTCTGTGGTGCAGCTTGATGGAACACATAAGAGTGTCAGTCAGCAGGTATTGAAAGGTAAAATGTCAAATAAGAAGCTCAAACAGAAGCTGCTAAATGCACCAACACTACAACAAGCCCGTTGTTTGGGACGACAAGATAGGATGATTAGATGACGTTATGCAACTATGCAACAGACTTTTGTAAAATAAAGCAAAGAAAGAGATGCAAAACAATCTTTTAGCCTGAAATTCAAATGTATTCCATGATTATAATGTTCCTTGCTTGATTCCAATCTTGCATTTTTGTTGCATGTGATTGCACTACCATCTCCTTGTGTTTCCGGCACTTCTGATTCACTACAGTCTGTAGTTGTAAGATGTCGGAGGTTCAAGCGGTACATTTTTTAGTATTCTAACAACAACACCAAAAAAAGGAGCAACAGTCTTTTGTTTGTAATGATTTTTTTCACTTGATATTGTTCTGGAAATAATTTTAATTAAGCCGTCTTCACAACTTACACGTCAGTCAGATTTTAAATGTTTAAAATTGATTATGCAGTGTTTCAATGTTTCAAGCAGAAATTTGCATGTCCAATGGCTATTTTAGATGGCTGTCCAAAATGTGTCAGAACTCATGGCGCATCAAACCAGCACACAATTAGTCTTTTAAATTCAAAATGTTATGTTGCCCATTGATGTCATCTACACTCCACTCCTCATCAGTCAAGCCTCTTTCTGCTGGTTTAATTGATCGTCAGTGAAGAGACTGCATGCTAATATTTTGTTTTGAAAAGACTCCAAGAATTTCTGATGCTGTTGTGCACTATTGATGATATGGTTGTTATTAAATACACAAGTCGGTCATAACCATCTGTTCTAGGTTTGAAGTTATTAATTGTGGGGGCTTTTGGTGCTAGATATGAATCAGATGACATGCTGACCAGTCTGTGGCTATGCAGTGCAACACTAAGCAAAACGTTTTACTGTCTTTTTACACCTTTGAGGACAAGCATTGGCTTTTTAACAATTAAAAATGGAAAGCATCAGATCTGAATGCCAGCCATCCCATAGTAAGAAGTTGTGCTTCTTTGTTTATTTCTGCTTATGATAGTTCCCTTGTTATTGATCACAAACATATGTCTGGTTGGTCAATACTAAAATTATAAAACTGACAGAAAATACATTAAGTGCTTGCCAAGTCACAAGTTTCATATGATACGAATCTACCTTGTGATTGTTCTGGTTTTCGTGTGTTGAAGTAATGTTCCAGTAACCCAAAAGAATTAAACACCTCAGTGTATTGATTGGTTTACCAGTGAATGCAAAGGAGGTCTGTATTTCTCTCCTGCTTTTCAGAATCCTGATTGTAATGGTATTGTGTCCAGATGGAAGTCCCTAAAACCTGGCACAAATGAAGCTCTGAGTAGAAGAGACCTGGCACGAGTTACCAAAGACTCAAACACAATGTCAAGAAGTTTATAACTTCAAGATTAAACCATCACCTTGACAAAAATACACATAAAAGCCTGATCACCAACTCATACAAAGATAGATCCATTCAAATTCAAACAGACTGATTTGTTTTATTGTGTTGACATTAGTTAGGATGTATGCACCACAAAGCAGAGAAGGCGAATGGCACAACTGAGGATTTTTGCAGCCAAACATAATTTTCTCTGAGAACGGGGACATAATGTGATGGATAAGCAAACGGACCACAAAGCAGCAGTAGGAAAGTATGCTAACACACAGTTACACAAGTCCTCATTAAACCATAACTAACCTTGCACAAGAGTGTCTGCTTTACAGTAAAGAAACATAATAAACTTTGACATGAAACTACTTTTCCATCAATTTCATCCTACCCTGAACGACAAACAACCAGTCTGTCCTCTTCTGATGAGGACCCTGCTTTAAGTCTTTTGTTCTCGTTCCTAATTTGAAGGTTGTATCTGATGAGAAAATCGACAAGCAGTTCAAAAGGCCTCTCTATGATTTGTCCAAACAGCCTCTTTGTCTGGGTTTAGTTTTTATAAGACTATGAATGGACAGAACAAATAAAGCTAAAGGCCATTAGACATGTTAGATGTGATTGCATTTCCTCTTTCAAAATCCATTAACTACACCAAGGCATTTCATTAGTTTTTCATGAACATGGGCTTTGATCACCTAAAGTAATACTGTAACTTTTTTTATTAGCTTCTGTTGTGAACCATGTCGGCTATTAATTGGGTAACACATAAAGGAAGCACATACTCAATGAAAAATGCGGAGCTTCTCTTTGCCGGTGCTTTTTTTCCTTTGTTATTAAGACACTCTGGGCACCATTTTTAGAGAAAATTCTACTCAAAAACTCCTCAGCTGCACAAAGTCTCAGTTTGTTCCTGATTTTGTAAAAACAATTATCAATACAATTCATTATTTATAAAAACCTACATTTCTCAGATATTTAGTCTGCATTTAATCTGTTTTATTAAAAAAAAAAAAAAAAAACACCAACACATCATGAAGTGTTACTGATTTTTTTTTTTGTACATTCTGACTTTATGGAAGTTTGCAAACCAATAAGCATCTGCTCTCTGGCTGTTCACCTGTTCCAGGGTTTGTGAGGGGCTTAAAATCCATTGTTAAAAAAAATCACCTTAATCTCATTGCTTGTTTCCTCTTTTTCTCTCCTATTAAACAACCAAATAAAAAAGTCAATCATACAGTTCAGGAACATATGTGTAAACTCTGGTTTTAGCACAGTAGATGTGCAAAATAACACAGAGCACCAGAAAAGCTCCTTATATCTGAGTATGTGGAATTAGGAAACTTTTCTAAATTTTGTTTGGCAATCGTGCATGATAAATCCTGACACTGAGACTTGAGAGAATTTAATTTATATAGTTTCTGGATAATAAATCTACTTAACATCATCAGACTTTCCCCACCAACTCTATCACTGTCATCTGCCCTAATGCAATAAATCTAGTGACAGAACTGATTATGTACACTGTGTGTATATTTGTACTGCTTGGATGTTTCTCCCCCATAGAAATAAAGCACATAATCAACTTTTTTTTTTTAAATGTTCCCTTAGTTAACCATACTTTAATATCTGAAAGCAAGGCAACTGTAGCCTTAATGATCAGAATGAATAAATAATGAAATGGAAGTTGAGGACTAATCAGGGAAGGGACACACTGGTCATAGTATTCTGCTCAGCTGGTCAAGTCAATCAGCTTTTTAAAAGAAGAAAATATTTTTTTTTTTTAAAAAAGAACACTGAAGCTCTCTGACTGCTAAGCATTTCCATGGCAACATTCAATGTTCTTTCATTTTCTCTCTTTTTTCAGCTCTGTTGCTTCAACTCTTTAGAAGGTGAGGGACTAAAGGATAACTGTGGAAAAACATGGATGTTTCTAGCTGGCCAGAAACTAAGAGGTTCAATCATATATGTGGTGTGATACATTGAAACCAATTCATCCTAAATCCCGTATTTTCTTTTGAATGTCCAACAATGTCCTAGATGCAGGGCGATGGCAGTGCAAGAGCATTAAGGATTTGAACATTTCCAGTGACCTAATCTGTAGTAAGATTATTTAAAAATTTAATGTTGAGGAACAACTTTTTAATATGGTCTCTCCATGTGCACACAATGCAGAAACGACGGTTGTGATGAGGGAACGCAAATCTAATGAGTTATCTGCCTCTATTAGCTGCTCATATCTAATATAAAGTCAGAAATTAAGGTGCTATTAATTGGGACTTGCTAATCAAATTTTTTTCACTACTGGAGTTACGAGTGTGCAAACATCTGACAGAAATGCTAAAAAAATAATATCCCATCTTTTTTTATCCTAACAGCAACAACTTCAGAGAGATTATACCAAACTTTCACTAATACAAGCCCTTCACAACAAAAGCCCCAAACCAAATGCTTAGCTTGAAAAGAAAATCCTAATATTTAAAGCTTAATTAAATAATGTACAGCCTCCTCTCTGCTTGTCAATTCTTGGTGCATCAACCAGCAAAATATAATTAGCCTCTTGCAAATGTGTTCATTTATTATACAGCAGGTGCTGTGTAGGTTTTCCAACATAGTGTGAGGAATTAATAAAACAAAGGAGTTGATGATGAAAAAAAAAATGTTTGTGCAGTAATTTCTGTTTGTAAGAACATTGTTGCACATATTAATAACATTGTTAAACTACAATAATACTGATATTTGTGAATAATTTCTTCACAATAATAAAACATTTTCAGACTGTTTTATCCCTAATCATAATGAAGTTCTTTTTAATAGGAAGTAATAACTAAAAGGGAAAAAACAAAAACACAAGATCATAGAAAACAGATAAATCACTCAACCAACAGTCATCAGACCAACTGTCTGATAACTGCAATCTGTCCAATCAGCTTCATTTAGTACATCGTACTCACAACATGTCACAGCACTCTCAACATACACCCTCAGTCTGTATGCTGTGACTCATTTTCTCACATACCGTCCATATGGAGGTTCATCACTGTTCAGACATTTTGTTTATTAATAAATTAAGTTTGTGCAACTTTCAAAAGTTGAATCAAGTTGTTAGAATGACTTTCAGTGAGTGCATCCAACTTTCATGGCTCTCCATTTGTTTACTGTATTACTTGCCAACGTGAACACCTGTTCAGAGGTCCCCGGTGTCAGCGACTGCATTTCCCCAAGTTTCTGGAGAGAAGCACAATGAAACCGGTTGGACAAAAACCTTGTCCCACCTGCTTTCATCATTTTTAAGCTTTTACATACAACAGACTCTACTGATCGCCTTTCACATCTGTTAATGCTTTTATGGACGACTATCCAATTCAAATATCAGAAAGAACTTGTGATTTGAGATTATAGTGTTTATTGTAAAAAACAAACGTGTCTTTGGACACAGTTTTTGTCTGATATTGTTATCATTGTAGCAAAGACTAGCTCAACAACAGATGAGAATATGTATTGGTCACTTATTTAAATGCTTTGGTTGTCTTCAGGTCATGTCTGGTACAAGGAGTTCATCTTATATATCTAGATTTCTTATAAAGCTACAAAATAAAGAAGGAGTCAGTTTCAGCCTAATCTCAAAAATAATGTAAAATGATGGCAGAGTCTTACCCCTCCTTTCCACTGAACACGCAACAGACACGAAACGTTAGTGACACGTAATACGCGGATGATAGCTGCCATTAAAGTCAATGGGACCATTTCCACTGGGTGCGAAGCAGCGCAAATCGGACGCGTCTCAGAAGGGTAGTGTCGCAGGCATTACGCGGCAGTTATAATTTTTACGCGCTACTCTTCTAAAATGCGTCAAGCTCAGCAGTTTAGTTTGGACCAGACAGGAAATAAGGCATTCCTGAAACATAAAATACCCGGAAGTTTCTAAATAAAAGGACAAGTGCGGATTTCTGTTTGCGCGACTACGCAAAAAAACAGTACCTGTGTGGTTTGAATTCCGTAGGTGGTGTGAAAATAAGCCACATACCTTCTGGACACATGTCGTCTTTCTCCCTGCTTTTTGGTGTGTGTACTGATGAAAACACATCTCCTGGGACCCGCTGGATTTACACAAGGGACACGCAGCTGATTGCATGAGCAAAACGCTACACGCTGCTGATGCATTCAGTGGAAAGGAGGGACTGGACAGAGATTGTGCTCCCAACTTTGTTTTTCAGCAGCAGAAACTAACTTATAGCTGAAAGCCTTAAAGCATTGATGCCCAATTGTGACCCTCGAGAGTCTTTTTCTTGCATGTTTTAAACGTTTATCTGCGCCAACACAAATTACTTGAATAAGTAAAGCTTTAAAACTGAAATCTACAAATCTACAGTAGATAATTATAAATGCATATCTTGTTAAACAGTTCATATTTTGTTAAAAATCCAAATCAGCCATTCAAAACCCCCAAAAATCAGAGTTAATCATCAATTGGCATGTGTACAGTTTTACAGGTATAGTTTATTAAAGGCTTGTTGTTAATGGTAGAGTGATGAGAACAGTAATCTACAGACAAAATAGCCTTTTGATGTAGAAGAAGCACATAAATGTTGAGACAATTGACAGAGCTGGGGAGGAATAGACAGCCACAGTGGTTGATATCCTTGTATAAAGCATTTGACTTGCTTGTTATCACTTAATAGCTTAGCCCGGTGTTTATTAGGAAGCTGCATTTCATTCATCTTTATAATGAACCCCCAGCAACACTGCTGAATTAACACATACATTTTACTGATCAGTGATGCACAAACAGTAACACAAAATTGTGTATACCTTCAAAAATATACATAAAAGCATCCAAAAAATGGAAATTTGTAATCTCTTTAATATTTTCATGTGACATTTTGGTGACTGAAGCATTGATCTCAGGTAAACACACCATCTCGTATGTGTTTATCCACATGACTAGTGGAAATGATCAAATAAATGCCAGCGCTAACAAAGGTCACTGAACAAAAATCAGATAAACATTAAGGGTGTTTTTGAACTCAGAAGTTAAAGCTCTGCATTTAGAGCTAATCTGTCTGTCAATTTACTGTCGACAAATCATAAAGCAATCTTTAAATAGAAAAATAAGAGAAAAAAGGTTTAATTCCAGTAAGTGACCACTGATTGTGTGGTCAAACATCATAAGCATTGCCATTGACTAGTCATCCATAAAACCATAGAGGGTGACTGAAAGTAAATCTATGCAAAAGCATGAAAGTTATAAATAGTGATGACATGCAACAAATCAATAGCATACGCCAATAATCTAATCATAACTGGTGCATGTTGAAGCACTCCATATTTTACCATTTGTTTTTTAAAATGCAATTAATTAATTCAATATTCCTTTACATAAAGAAATATATAATGTAAATCTAGAAATACTAGGACAAACAATGTATTACTTGGTATTTTTTCTAAATATATATTCTACAACATAGAAACAGATAATCTAAACCATTAAAGAAAACTTTAAACGTATTTATAGGTGTTCTCCACATGGTGCCCTTCACTAATGGGACTCAAGAACAGGAAGAACAGAATCTACTATTATCAGTCTTTATTACACAGAGCTGTAAACAAACAACTGAATACAGCTTTTAATATGTCTCAAGTTTGTTATTATGTCTGGCAAAGCTACACAAACAGAATACATCTTTTATTGGTATTGTCTATGAGTTACAGACTCCAAATGGCCTGCAAGGTCTTTTCAACAAAGTCTTTACCTGACATGTTGATTTTTGTTCCTGCTATATTAGATTTCATTTCTACATAATTACAGTCTACATTTCTAAATTTTCACAAAGACTTAAGTTATGTTTTAAAACTAGATGGTAAAAATGTGCACTTTGAGATGTGGAAATGGCCGCATGATCAGGTATGGTATAAAAACAGAGTCTTACATTCCAGAGAATTCATTTAAAAAAAATATGACTAATAAATCTCAGATGCATTTTTTTTTCCCAGAATTTGTAGAGGTAACTTATATGTAACAAGCTACTTGAAGGTCTCTGACACGCTGTAGAATGGCAATTAAAGATCCTCTGCAAATTTCACAACAAAGACCTTTCATGGGGTGTCACGGCTGCTCGGGGAACAGGATTTTGTTTCTTTTTTTGTTGTTTTTTTTTTTTGGTGCCAGTGTCACAGTCCCTCGGTACACAGTAATTTCCTTTGGCAAACACACACAGGCTCACTCTTTACTGTTTGGATGACATCCCGCTGCATCACACCTCTGTCCCCACCAGAAGATTACAAAAGAACCTCGTCTTTCTGGCAAGGCTGACAGCATACATTCTCTACCTGAAATGTGGCTCCCCATTACCCAATTACCTGAGAATATATGCGCTCTCTTGAGTGTTAAAGCAATGTTTTATATGCGTGACATGCACAGTCTTGTAGCAATTCCAAATCTAGAAGGGCGTCAAGCAGAGACTGGCCAGAGGGGAAGCCTCCTATTTTCAGCAGATTCAACAGGATAAGCACATATCGTATTCTCTTTAGAACAATAGAGCACCGTCAGCAAGATAAAGGAATGTCTTTGATATATATTATAAGAACTTCTGATAATATAATTTCCACCAATGGGATATAGAAATAGTTTATCCTACTGAGACAGAAAATATTTCTGTTTTGTTTGTGCAAATACACAAATCACTTGTACTGCAAGAAGTATTGCTGACATGGATATTGTTTGTCATTTACATGTAAATGCTCCCAAATCATGAGAAATACAAAGCTTGAAATCTGTTATATCGGTGTGAAAATGTAAATGTATCCCACTACAATTAGCATTATAGTTATATTATCTTTATCTCGATCTATATAGATTTATTATCTTTAAGTCCATCCATCATCTGACACCTGTAGCTTTAAATTGTCACCCTATACACAGCTCTTTGTCGTTGCAAGAACATCCGAGGTTAGTCTGGAGGACAGAGTCTTTTTAGTCTGGAGGACACAGCATCCACGATTTTTGAAAAACAAACTTCAAAGACTTTTTGTCTGACTACAAAATAGTTTTCTTCCATGCCTCAGTTCATTTCAAATAACACTGAGCCTGGAGAAGCAGCAGTGTTTCTGGATCATGTTCAGAAATACTTCTCTTTGCATGATAGAGCTTTGACCTGTTTTTTATAGATGGTACAGCCAACTTTGTTCAAAGAGGAGGATTTCTCAAAGTGTCGAGCTAAGGCACTGATTTCTCTTAAAATATCTGCCCATTTTTACAGCTGTGTTGCCTAAAGGTCTAAAGATCACGACCAAAGATTTGAGTTTTAGTTGCGTCCTCAGTGTACATCTCCCTCCAGGAACTCTTTAGATATTATGTGCTTCAAATGATGGAGACTCTGTCTCTCTGAAGTGCTTTTTAAAAATACTTTCACATTTTACTGACCTGTTGGCAATTACCCAAAGTCCAAATAATGCAACAATTTCAGTCTTTTATTCATATTTCTTTGTATTATTATCTCCATATCAATGCTACAGCTAATGGAGACACACAGATGGAGTGAAGTTAAGTGTATTTTTTTTATATATAGTGTCAAACCTTCTACAAATTACAGAGTATAAAGATTTATCATCCATTTAGAACAGCTTGTGGTGTTTTTGCTGCATGTAATTTAGGGTATTTCAGTGGTTTATAGTGTACTTTTAATATGAATTTGTATTTCTTTGGAGCAATATTCACATAATCATGCAAATATGCCATTTCTGTTTCTGCAAGGATAACAGAAGCAGCGACATGCTTCAATAAAATTGGCTGACATCTTAAGAGTTCCATCAACGACACTTTTAAGTCACTTCATCAGGTTAGAGCACGAGCAGGTCAGGCATCAATAATGGATCCAGAAAATTGCACCTTGGCGGAAAAACTGTTGTTTATGTTTTGAAATGCACTTCAGCTCGCATTCTGAAAACAGAAGGAATTCAGTTTCATTCCACAACACGACTGGCAACAGCAGAGTTTACAGGAAGTTCCTTGTTCTCATAAGGACATTCTTCTGACTACACATTCAGTTTTCAAAAGATGTACAAAACAATATTCACTATTTTTAAATACCATATGCTGTACCACACACAGAGAGAACAACTGTAAAAAAATGACTGAACACTTTTTTCCAATAAAATTTGATTAATTTCATTTTAACATAAAAGCAAACGTCTTTCTCAGGTGTGTAACACACCATAACAACAATTGATGCTGTGCACATGACGGTCACCTGTTTGATTTGACAAGATATGACAGATTTTATTCCCCCCCCCCAAATCATAACCGGTTTATAATAAAATTACATCCCACAGTAAATAACTACTTTGGTAGCACATAACTGACCTTTCGCCGAGCCAGTGAAAGGTCAATTGCATCTATGCATTTCTCATGAATAGAAGATTGTCTAAAACTAGATTCTGGGGTAGAAATTTAGAAAGAAGACAGTATTTTACAAAATAGGGCTGGGTGATATGACTTAAAAATAAAATCTCAGATTTTATATTTTTAATTTTGATTTACATTTTTTTTTTCAGATTTTCCCCCATTTATTAAGGAATGCATCAAGTTCAAATGGCAGACAACTTAAAGTGACCGCTTCTGTGTCTCCATCGTGCCCCTCCCTGTTACATGCGGTACATTGTGCAAAGGATTCAGTTACAGTTAGCTGTTTTTGGCTAAGGTTGGTTTGTCACTGTGGTTTTGTTCATCTTTGAGAGACTGGTGTTTTTCATATTTGGCTGTATGCCTCTGTTTCAGGTCTTGGGATGAGTTTGTGGTGCTGCTGCCTTTGACTGCAATGGGCTTTAGGCAAATGTTGCAGCGCGGGGTCTCTTGTTGCACGTCTGCTGCAGCAAACTATGTGAACGCTACAGAAACTCCAGGGAGCCAAAAAGCGCCATTACTCAAAAACTGGATTTATTTTAAAACGCCCGCAACAAAAAATTTGAATTAATTCGTTTAAACCATTTATCACCCAGGCCTATTACAAAATATGACAAAAAACAGACAAATATGAAACTTAAATGGTCTGTGAGAAGAAAAGCCAGTATCCACTTACAAGGATGAAATTTAACCAGATGAATCTCCACAATGAGAAACGTGTAGTGTCAAGTTATTCTTTATACGTGACCTTATTTAAATAATCTATTTGGAGCTAAGTAGTGCCGATGTCTTTGAATGATGATCACAGGAGAATCACAAAAAAGGTTTTACTGTTCTTAGATAATGAGTGAAATTCAGCTAGTTGTATATGCACAAAGTAGATCTGTTTGTCCTTTCAAGTGTTACTTTATACGTTTCATATCAGAGCCTGAACCTCTTAAGTGAGTTGAACTGAAGTCTTTTTTTTTTTCTTAATAGTACCTGTAAGTCTGTGTGGGTAAAGGTTGTGTGTAATGTGTGGTACTGAAATACTTGTCAATGTCAGCTGAAAAACACAGCAACCTCCTCATTGTGCCATTATTTGTATGCATATCAGATAATTAAAGATTGAACCACTGGCTCCACTAACGAAGGACACATCAAAAGACAAATCCAATCCAAGACCACTGATTAAAAAAAGAACATGAATAAATTATAATCTGCTTCTAATGTAGATTTTTTTTTTTTGTGTAGCAAATGTTTAAACTGCACATTCTCAAAAAATACACCTGATTATTATGCGCCCACCTTTTTAAATTTTAGAGTTTAAGTCCCAGTTTGTTTTTTTTTGCCTGGGAGGAAGGAGGAAGCACTTTGGATTTCTAAATTTAAGATTGAAACTTGAGTCTGTGAAACAATTCCATGTACAAATTTTATCACTCGCTGTTTTTAGAACTTTAAAATGAAACAAGCATTTATTATTCTGCAGTATCATCAGCTTACAGGCACAAATTAAGTCAGCTAGTAAAGCTTGTATTTTTTTTCATGCTGTTTTAGTGATGCTATATGTAAAACTAGCAAGTGTTATTGTGTCATGTGATGCTTCCTAAACTGCTGATTTCACGACTTATGTTGTTTTTAAGCTTAAAAAAAAACAAAAAAAAAACAAAATGAAACCTGCTGCAATTGATTTTTTGTCAATTATTCCAACATCCTATTTTTTCCTTAAAGGTTTTCTCTGCCAAAGGTTGTGATAAAAATGATAATGCAAAAAAATACTTCACAAGGTTTTTAGAAAGGTCACAGAGTTCCGTTTGATTAGAAAAGGGTAATGACAAAAAGACCAACAAAAAAAAAAAAAAAAACACATACCTGAAAAATCTTTTCAGGGTCTGAATGAATCAAAGTCGAGGGTTTCAAGTTGATATGCTGGGTGAAAATTCAAAAGCAAGAATTTTACATTTTAATTTCAAGTAAACATACATTTTTTATATACCCACTGATGCTTTGTGACCTCGTATGTGTACTTGTGCAGCCCCACCAATTAAATCCTTATTTGACCATTATAATTTTAATCAATAAAAATTTCAAAAGAAAAAAAATGCAACAAATTTTTTAATGTTTGTTGAATTGTTTACATCCCTCTCTGCTTACACATTTGTGATGTTTAAAAACAAAAAAGAATAACATTATGGCGACTGTCAGCTTCTGTTAATTAAAAATTTAAAACCTGCAGGCTTTGCATTAAATTAAAATTCAAAAGGCACCTTCAGGCTTTGCAATGAAATTCAAAAAGATGAAAGTCTTCTTATCTGCAGGTTAGAACATTGTCTTATTTTATTACAAATTAAATAAAAAAAAACCAAAAAGACAAGTGCTTTAAATAATTCCGCTTGTGTTTAGAGATGAACATTTTTTCTTTTTTTATAATTCAGAACACATGTGTTTTTGTAATTACATTTTAAATTAATCAAGCTTTACATACTTTTAGGGGGGGATATCAGCTGTGCATGTCTACATGTCGCACTGCAGTTCACAGACTCAACAGGTAAGAATGAGTCAAACATACATGTAAAAAAGCTTTATCTCATCCACTGGAGAAAATCCATTATTATTAATGCAGCTTTTCTTCCCACTCAAACAGCTTTGAAACATGGTTTTGTCTTTCAAAAGTATCATTTAATTCAAAAAGAAAAGTTGAGATTCTTTTTAAGCGTTAAAAGAAATGCGCAACAAATAGAACGAGAAATGAGTGAGAAGCTGCTCACTCAGCCGCTTCTCGTTTCAGACGGATTCTGCTGACCTCACTACCGTGTGGACAGAAATTACTCTCAACCATTTCACACAAAATCACTTTTAAAAAACTAAATATTCCTAAATGGAAGGCTGAAGGAAGCATAAAATCAATCTGTGAATAGCTCGAATGTGCAGAGGAGGGCAGTTATGGTCAGAAAGAGACAGGAGCAGAATAAATGAAATGTACAGGGATTAGTCTGAAAGCTTAGAAACTTATTTAAACCTGATTATTCTTAAAAAATTGAACATTTATTGCTCTATGAATAGGTGTACTGGCTGCTTCATGCATCACAGAAGGTTGATGTTGTCCTTTAGGTTTATTTATGCATCTGATGTACATGTTGTATGTTTTCATTATAAGGACAGTGTTTCTCAGAGCTGCATTAAGCCTTCAGGATAATTGCTGTTTGTATTAATTCACTTCTCTCTGCGTATTGATGAAACTATTAGCTGAAACCTAACCAGAGTTTTTTTCTGGTCTATGGTCATTTAATACAGCTTTCAGAAGTCTTTCCAGTGCTGGTTCAGGGCTGCTACTAACCCCGTTTAAATTGGTTCCAATTGTTTTTCCACAGACAGAAAGCCACATGACCCAAATTATTTCATCACTCCCGAGCATCGCTTTCACTACAAGTTTAAACCTCCCTCTGGACACAGTCTTAAGACTTCAGTGCGAGACAATTTATCAAAACAGATCAATTTTTGTCTTATTTTCTTCTGTAAACAAATGTTTTAATATTAAATGAAAGCTGTTAAACATTGGAAATAATGTCTGGAATCTCAATGATATTTAAAAATAAATGATTTATACACGTTGATTCAAGCAGAAGCTGGTGATGAGGTGGGAAAACGACAAGCTAGTTTCACTGTTTCAAGTCAAATCAGACTCAAAAGTAAATAATATAGATGTTTTCACCCAATTATAAATATTACACAAAAACACTGATGCCTTTCACTGAAAAATCTTAAGATTCTTTCTTAGCTTACAAATATTTAAAATTACATGTGTAAAATCACCAGCAGTCTTTTTTTTTTAACCTATTTAACATTCTTAATGTTTTTTGTTTGTTTTATATGCAAATCGAGTTACAGGAATTTACACAATAATTCAAATTTGTTTTGCTCCAGGCAAATCAACAAGGAGAAAGCTTTCCATTCCTGTTGGATTTACAGATGTTGGAATGTCCATTGAAGAAAAACAGACAAAAAGTAATTTTACCTTCTGTGAGAAAACTGAGCGTGTTCACCAACAAGCTCCCAAATGGGAGGCAGAAAGACTCGACCTCTAACAAGACAGCTAAGTTTTAGAAAGTTAGTTCACCTCTTCTATATTGATTTGTGATGTAATAGTTGCATTGTGTTTAATTTCTAAAGAAACAACTTACTTAACGCTACGGGGACGCCGTCATCGTCGACGATGCCAGGGACCTTGTTGTGTTTAATCGAACATAGCTTCCGAACCATAAAAGATAGAAACTTACTTTTTTCCCCCGTCTAAATCGGGAGAATCCAAACTTTCAGACGGTAGTTCCGGCATCACTCTAGCCCATTCACAAGGGATACAGTGTCGGTGTTCCAATCAGAGCCTTTGTCTTTTGCGCATGACGCGCGGTTGTCAAATTTTTTTTTTCTTATTCATTGATATTTAGTGTGGGTTTTTCTTGAATAAAGTGTGATATTCTAATTTTCCCCTAATTTTTTTTTTAATTTTTTATTCTAATACTCTTTATTGCAAGCAAAGGAGCCTCATTTACACAGCAGTTTATGATATTTCAATTCAAAATAAAAAAAAACAAGGTGCTATAAGACATTATGGGGCATTGAAAGGTGGTTTTTTAGTAGCATTTAAACAAAAAAGTCAGGCAAGGTTTATTTCTCCAAAAATCCCTGTGTCCCCAGAGGGTTAAGATGTTTGTTGTGTAAAATAAAAAATGACATTAAGACAGACATTTAGCAGTCCAGTGTAGAAAAACTTAACAGTGTTTGCCAAAATGGAATAAAAAGTATGAATTTACCAATCTGAACTAAACACAGAAGGTGATGAATAAATGAGAGAAATACCAAAAATAATTGACAGAAATCTTTCCGAAGGAAATAATTTGGCAGCCATAAAAATTTGCTTTTCTTTTTCTGACAGACTCAACGCCGTCTGGGATTTACAGACCCCAAAAGCCAACTCTTTAAAGCTCCATTTGGAAATTACGATGTGTGAAACTCACTAAAGAAACTCCAAATGTCCTCTACTCAGTTCCCTCAGCATTCTGTGATTGACACCTAAAATATCGTCCTCAAGCATATCATTAAACCACTAGTCATTTAAAAGCAGGTAGGATGTAATTAGCGACGCACCATCCAGGCCTCGTGTTAAACCCTGCTGGTTAACAGCACATTTTTCCCAAAGGTTTGCACCAAAATTATCTGTTATGAATATCCAAAATGTGTCAGGCAGCTTTGTTGTACATCAGAGACCCCGCAAGTATTTCATTTGAAGTAGTTTGTGAAGCTGTTACCCTCTACCTCCCCTGTGAAAAGTGCTCTCCATCTCAATCCTCTATCGTCCCACCATTTCTCTCTCCCCCTTCCCCCCCCCTCTCCCTTCCTTCACACATCATTATGTTAGAATTACTGCTCAGTGCTTCTCTGCTCCACATCTGTCCCTCTGCTTAAAGTTCGGGTGGCCGACAACAGTTGTATTTGTGATCCCCGCGGGTGTTGATGAGCAAGAGCAAAGTGGTTTATGGCTTGCTGGCTACCACCTCCCTCCCATTACAGCTTTACCAGCCAAAACTATAGAGAAAACATACAGTGGGGCAAAAAAGTATTTAGTCAGCCACCAATTGTGTAAGTTCTCCCACTTAAAAAGATCAGAGAGGCCTGTAATTTTCATCATAGGTATACCTCAACTATGAGAGACAAAATGAGGAAAAAAATCCAGAAAATCACATTGTCTGATTTTTAAAGAATTTATTTGCAAATTATGGTGGAAAATAAGTATTTGGTCAATAACAAAAGTTAATCTCAATACTTTGACCTCTGTCTTTGCCAACAAAGGCTATATAACAAACGTTTTCTGTAAGTCTTCACAAGGTTTTCACACACTGTTGCTGGTATTTTGGCCCATTCCTCCATGCAGATCTCCTCTAGAGCAGTGATGTTTTGGGGCTGACGCTGGGCAACACAGACTTTCAACTCCCTCCAGAGATTTTCTATGGGGTTGAGATCTGGAGACTGGCTAGGCCACTCCAGGACCTTGAAATGCTTCTTACGAAGCCACTCCTTCGTTGCCCGGGCGGTGTGTTTGGGATCATTGTCATGCTGAAAGACCCAGCCACGTCTCATTTTCAATGCCCTTGCTGATGGAAGGAGGTTTTCACTCAAAATCTTACGATACATGGCCCCATTCATTCTTTCCTTTACACGGATCAGTCGTCCTGGTCCCCTTGCAGAAAAACAGCCCCAAAGCATGATGTTTCCACCCCCATGCTTTACAGTAGGTATGGTGTTCTTTGGATCCAACTCAGCATTCTTTCCCCTCCAAACACGACAAGTTGAGTTTCTACCAAAAAGTTCTATTTTGGTTTCATCTGACCATATGATGTTCTCCCAATCCTCTTCTGGATCCTCCAAATGCTCTCTAGCAAACCGCAGACGGGCCTGGATGTGTCCTGGCTTCAGCAGGGGGACACGTCTGGCACTGCAGGATTTGAGTCCCTGGCGACGTAGTGTGTTACTGATGGTAGCCTTTGTTACTTTGGTCCCAGCTCTCTGCAGGTCATTCACTAGGTCCCTCCGTGTGGTTCTGGGATTTTTGCTCACCGTTCTTGTGATCATTTTGACCCCACGGGGTGAGATCTTGCGTGGAGCCCCAGATCGAGGGAGATTATCAGTGGTCTTGTATGTCTTCCATTTTCTAATAATTGCTCCCACAGTTGATTTCTTCACACCAAGCTGCTTACCTATTGCAGATTCAGTCTTCCCAGCCTGGTGAAGGTCTACAATTTTGTTTCTGGTGTCCTTTGACAGCTCTTTGGTCTTGGCCATAGTGGAGTTTGGAGCGTGACTGTTTGAGGTTGTGGACAGGTGTCTTTTATACTGATAACGAGTTCACACAGGTGCCATTAATACAGGTAACGAGTGGAGGACCGAGGAGCCTCTTAAAGAAGTTACAGGTCTGTGAAAGCCAGAAATCTTACTTGTTTGTAGGTGACCAAATACTTATTTTCCACCTTAATTTGCAAATAAATTCTTTAAAAATCAGACAATGTGATTTTCTGGATTTTTTTTCCTCATTTTGTCTCTCATAGTTGAGGTATACCTATGATGAAAATTACAGGCCTCTCTGATCTTTTTAAGTGGGAGAACTTACACAATTGGTGGCTGACTAAATACTTTTTTACCCCACTGTAGCTCAAGCAGAGTTAACAGGCAAAACGTTCAACTACTGTCTAATAAAATGTTACAGCAGATTTTGTTTTTAGTCATTTAATTAAACGGGGAAACTGTTTTACAGATATAACAAACAAAAACATAAGAGCTGCACACGCACAAGCCACAAAGCACTGCATGCATTTTTACACCTCCATTTTCTTCTGCTTACCCTCAGTTGTGAGGGTGATGGGTTCTGCTCAGCGACACTCTCCTGCACCTTCCATAGGACATTCCCAAAAAAATAAGGCATCCTGATCAGATGACCAAACTACCTCAGCTGACTGCTTTTGATACAGAGCAGCAGCAACTATACCTTGTGTATGAGACATTGTTTCCCAATGATTTACTTGTTGCCCAGTTTTAATTCACACTCTCAAATGACAAAACTGAAAACATTTTATTCACTCAAATTGAGTTAGAAGTTCATTGTTATCCTCATATTTAATTCTGTAACCTGACAAGAGCCAGATCTATGTGTAGCCCCACCCCATATAGAGTCAAGTCAGGGATACACATAGATCTGGGACTGCTCTGTCTGAAAGAGTCTGAAAAAGGGAAGGCCACCTGGTACAATAAGTTGATTGGAGGACGCGCCAGCAAGTGTCCGCCTATTTGTCTTCAGCCAATCACAGCAAATCAAGCTCTTGCCAAATCCAGTCGGGAGAAAAGCACACAGATCTCTACCATCAAGAAATCGTCTCTAGTTCTAAAACACATTAAATAGCTGCATCAACGCGCGGCCATGTTTGTTTCCTACCTGAACACTCGCCCATGCGCCCGCCCAAAAGCACAATGCTAACAATTGGTCTGCACCACCAGCTGAGTCGAGTCGGATGGTTTAGTTGGAGCAGCACAAGATGGATTTTTGTAGGTTTGGAAAACTCCAAATGTTGCAAGAATTCAGTTTGTAGCTTGTAGCTAAGATTCTAAATTCTACCATCTGAAGTCCAACTGCCCTGGAAATTAGGTGTTTACAAGACTATAAAAGATTTATTCTGGGCTTGTCACAATATTATTTTATGCATTTTTTGGGGTTTTCATCCTTTCAAGATTAACTTCAAACTTATTTTTTCTTCTAATTTGGAATCACTGCTGCAGTTAAGATAAAAGTTCATTTTGAGAAAAAACATTTTCCTGTATTTGTTTAAAAGAACATTGTTTTTACTCGTATTTCATAGGTAACTATAACAACTAATTTGTTATTTATTTCCTCTTTAAATTGTTTTCTACATGGAATCGTTTTCCAAAACGGACCAACCACTTTGCTTTTTATTTGCTTCTGATTTTAAAAGGAATATTAATGATTTATTTAATGAGCCAGTGGAGTTGCAAACGTCCTCTGACTTTGTAGTGGATTGTGCAGCTGTTGCTTTCTGCAGTTCAGCAACTCACATTTGACTACAGATTTTTTTTTTTTTTGGGGGGGGGGGTGGGGCATCTGCAACTGATATTAAATAATTCATGCATGAATCTATTTTTAAGAAAAACATCTCAAAGATCTTAGTTTCTAAAGGATTTCCTACTATTTGCTATAGAATCTTTTTGTTTCTTTTGTTTATGTATATCTCAACTTGGTTGTTGGAAATTTTTAAATCAGTTAGTTGTTTTATAGAAATATCTGAACTGACTTACAAATACATAAAAACATATTTGTGTATTCCTATTACATCATTATTCAGCCAACTTGGCTGCATTAGGAGTGGCAGTGATTTGTCACGTTTAACGATAGTTAAGTGTAAAATTGTTTCACACTAACTAAAAAGTTCAATTTTAAAAGCTTCCAGTTTAAAGTCAGAATGATAAAATATTAGAATTTACTGAAAAATATTCAATTTAATTTGCATTTTTAAGAGTACCGTAAGATTTGTTTCAATTCCTATTTGCGACGTTGATTTATTTTAAAAGCAAAAAAAGAGGGAGATCAGATTGTTACGTTCTGTATGTATAAAGTTTTAAAAAATTATTTTGGTTATAATTTAAATCAGTGATGAAAACTGTTTTGCCAAAAAAATAAATGCCAGTTCCATGTCTGTTTAATGTGGTTTTGGTATAAAGTGTGTTACAGAAGAAAAGCGCCAATTAAAAAGCTTCAATTTTCCCCTCATTGTTTCGCCGTTTCATCACACGTGTATAAGAAAGCAAATATATTTTCCCAAGTGTACATCTCTAGACTGTTTTGGATCATTTGTCATAGTCAAAAAAATGCAAGGAAAAAATAAAAAAATGTTGGCAGATCCAAGGGCATTTATTGCTCATGAGGTAGCTTGGGTCCTCCTCAGGATGAGGAGGAGTGTGAAAGTTAGAAAGCTGCTGTTCCCAGTCCTAATAAATCTTTCAGCCTCAGGACTTAGCCTCGTCTCTCTGCATCAGTTCACAGACTGCTGTTCCTCTCACACACTCACACATCCAGTACAGACAAACAGGCAAACAAGTCATATTAAAAAGATGCAGCCGACAGGTAACCTTTTAGTGCTGCCCACTGCTGTTAGACCAGCAGCAGCTGCTTCTGAGACAGAGTTACAGTCAAAGCCTGAGGGAGGAGAAGAGGCTCAACGAAGGGAAAGGCAACAAATGATGAATTCATCAACTGTCATGAGAGAAAATATGAGAAAGTGTCAGACAGGTAAAAAAAAATTACAAAAAGTTTACAGACAAACAAGTGCCAGCAGGAATAATAAACTTAAATTTAGTGCACAATTAAATTGAGTTTAGTGTGCCTCTTTCTTAAGGTTAGCTGCAAATATTTTCACTATGTTGGTGCATTTGTAAAAACTAAATAAAAGGTGTAAATTGAACAACTGTTAAATGTAGAAACAAAATTATACAGCTCCCTTAGTTTGTTTGGAAATAAAAACATTCCAGGTTACTATAAAAGGGTATTTCTACACAAAATTTAAAAAGGAAATTACAAAGAAAGATAAGATTTTTTAAATTGTGTAAAATAAAAACAGAATCAATGTAACTGCAAATCTTATAATCCCACATTTTATTACTAATAGAAAAAAAAATTTTATGTTTAAACCATTTCATAAACAGTGTCTCATTTTGAATTTAATGGCAGCAAAACATCTTTAAAAAGTTGGAACAGGGTCATGTTTCCAATGTGTAGCTCTCCTCCTTCTTTTAACATCTGTCTGTAAACATCTGGGAAATGAGGAGACCAGCTGCTGGAGTCTTAGGAGAGGAATGTTGCCTCATTCTAATCTGATACAGGATTGACGCTGCTTCACAGTTCTGGGTAATTTTAGCTGGATTTTGTGTTTCATGATGTACCAATTGTTTTCCGTTGGTGAAAGATTTGATCTGCAGGCCGGTCAGTTCAGCACACAGACTCGTTCTCCTGTAAAAGAGACGTCGTCTGGATGGGAACAGATGTTGCTCTAAAACCTCTTTGTAGTTTTCAGCATTGATGCAGCCTTTCCAGATGTGTCAGCTGTCCACACCATCCACATCTAGTGGAACTCCATACCATCAGAGATGCAGCTTTTGAACTTTCTGCTGATAACAACCTCAATTTCAACATCTGATGATATGTTGCATACGTTCTATTGGGAATAAATGTGGTTTTCTGAGATTTGAAGTGGTATTGAATTCTGTTTTTATCTACGTTTTACACAGAGTTCTAACTTTTTTGGAGTTGGGGCTGCACAGGTCCTTATAAATATGTTATCTATGGTATATATAAACCTTGAACTTCTAAGTGTGCCCTTTGTGCAAAGATGAGCTGTGCATTTCTATGAACCTGTCAAGGACATGATTGCATGCAAAGTGTGTGTGTGTGTGTGTGTGTGTGTGTACGGAGTAAGAAAATAACAAAAGCTGCAGTGTGTGAAAGAAAACACTGTTACCCTCCATTGTCTTTGTGTTCTTAAAATTGATACAAGGACTTGTTTTGGACATTACCAGAGGTAACAGATGTGGATATGAGGGTGAACATTGTTTCTCTCAAGCTAATGTAGTTCTAGTATGTTAGCCTCAGTTCTATTCAATCAAACAGAGGCCTAGTTTGTCTAAAGAGATATCAGAAACTACTTTAGTGCAGCTAGTGAGCTTGCTAAATACAAATCCACTGCAAAATAAATGAAAGCATTCAAAAAGCCATTCCAAAGAGTTCATTACGCAACCCACCAGTAACATGGTTATATCATACCAAGCAGCTGGTACTGTCTCAGAAATGTGATTATTTAAAGCTGCTATACTTAACTTGTATAACTAATTAGCTTAACATATTTTTTTTTCATGCCCATTAAAAATGTTTCAACACAGCATGGAGAAAAATTTGTGAAGATTAAAAAAAAATGAAAGAAAAATAAGCAGTTCTCAAGTATTTGTCTAAAAACATCAACCAATCAAATGGTCTCTCCAGCCATACGGACTTCCGCATTTATTTTGCTTCTGTACGCCTAAAAAAAAACGGAGACATATTACCGCAGAACACCACTGCTAGGAGTGTTCGCCGCTCTACAATGTGACAGCAGGAGAAACAGCCACCGGCTGGTTCAGCATCAGGTTCAGGACAAAGTAACAATTAATGTCATTGGTGATTCCACCATGTTACGGTACTTGAATGAACTGCGGACCAGTGTCTTGCACTCGGTCGTCTTCTGGGGCTATGCGTGTTTCCAAAACTGGGGGGGTGGGGTTTGGCTTAGGAATTCTACCCGACGGGAGGGGCGAGAGTTCTGTGACTATGTTGACAGTCTAAGCTAGGCAATTTGAAATCAGGGATATCAGCTTTTACAGAAGTTTACCTAAACTGATCTTTTATTTTGGAAAAAAAACTACAAAACTTTTAAATTTAAGCCTTTTTTTATTATTAATAATTTTTTGTAAAGAGAAATATTGCCAGTGGCCTAAAAAACTAACAACAGCAACTACAGTTTGCATTTCTTTTGTTCCACTTTGACATGTATATTTGTCCAATTTATGTTCATTTCACCGAGTCCAAATTTTAACTTCTGCTTGTTCTCAAAATGGCCATAAAAATGTCAAGATTCTCTCTTTTGAACTCACTCAGTCACATAACACTATCATGAACAGAACCACAGGGCAGCTCTTCACCGTGTGAAAAGATGAACTGACAAACTGAAAGACTGACAAAAGAAAGATTAAAAAGAAAAGACAGGTGCTGAGTCATGTTGACCCGCATGGCAGAAGTCACATCGATGAGTCATAATGGCTGAGCGAGTCGTCTGTCACTCGACATGCAGACGAGAAAGATGGAGATTTCTTAAACCATCTTGATAAGGATTCCGTTCGCTGGCTGAAGGAGATGACACATTTCTACCTCCGCGCCATTTCAGTGGAGACACTTCACACCAAAACGTCAGTCAACATCAGTGCAACTCACTTTACCCAAAAAAAAGCCCACACTTCTACCTTTATAACATCTCCCACCCCGTCCCAGGTTAAATAACAAATGTAGAAAACCAAAGCTCAGAAAGCAAACACTTCAAAATGTAGACAGCAAGCAAGAACACTGAACATTAAAGCCAATTTAACCAGTAATGAAGCAGATTTAATGAAAAAAAATCTGCATTGACTAATAAAATATACATGATAAATGAAATTAATCCAGCTACCAACATTCACAGATGTTTGATTTCTTGTTTTCCAAGGCCCTTTTCACATGATCCAGCTAAGTTCTCTACAACTTACATATTTTATTAGAATTTAGCAGCATTGCAGCAAATCTGAAAAACTTTTTTTTTTTTTTTTAAGTTGGGGGCAACTGATCCTGATCTCCTGTAAACATGGAATCATGGCCACTGAAAAACTTTAATACACTGAGGGTTTACTTGGAATATGTCTGTTTGAGTAAAAATGCTTTTTCTTTTTGTTCTACTTTGTTTATGAAGTTGATTTAGAGCATTTACTTAAACATAAAAACAAAGTTTGTGCAGCAGAATACATGAAACATCTTTAAAGCACCTGATCTTGGACCACAATAATCAACTAGCTGTTTATGACTCAGTCCCACTGGATCAAATATTTCTAGATTACTTTGCCTTGAATTCCACATTAACCTTATAAAAATGTTAATGTGAAACTGTTTGTCTCCTGTCAATAAACTCAAACCATGCTGTACGCAAATCTTCAAAACACTTCGCCACTTTTCTGTTTCCACTATTCTATTGTTAAAGCACTAATAACCCTATATGTGATGATATCTGACAGTTTGGTACAAAGATCAGCGATTCTTCTCCTGCAAACTCTTTTATACAATTTCTGCATGTTTGACAAAAACATATTCAAAGTCCCTTGCAAGGATGTATGAACTCTTAGATTATCTGTACTGCACTTATAACCATTGAAGTGAGAGTTATTTTCTTTGTTGGCTCATGCAGAGAGTCATTTGGTCTCTCTCCATCTCACTGCGTTATGTGTTGGCCTCCAGGGAGGCAGAGTTTCATTACAGCCAAAGCCCAGTTTAGCATGTTTGGAATGACTCACATCGATCTATTTGGCCTTGGTAGATCACCGTCCGGTCTTTTGCATTAGAGGATTGCAGGCGAGTGCACAGTGTTTACACCCACCAGATAATGAGGGAGGCATTGATGAAACTTTGTTTTTTTAGAAATCACTCCGAAGAAAAACCCACTCTGGAACATTGTAATATTCATCTTCCTGTTTTTACATTATTCGTAATGTCCATCTCCATGACTCATGTAAATGGAGGTTTTTTATGGAAATTACTTCATTTGCCACCTTATAGGAAAAAAAGCTTTTATAGTTTTCTCCAGAACAATGTGAGTGGACTAAAAAACAACATTAATCATCATAGTACTATCAAATATTTTACAGAGGAAGCCCCTCTCACAGATCTGACTCAAATCAGACGCTTGCAACCAAACTAAGCAGAACAATGTTCCAAACATTAAATAAAACTGCTGAAACAACCCAAAATGACCAACTTAAAACTCCCCATCTAAACCATAAAATTCACAATGAAAATCTTATAATCATGTAAAATATAGACTTATGAAAAAAAAAAAAAAAAAAAAAAAAAAAAAAAAAAAAAAAAAACGGAAATAAATCTTAAAATTGACATCAATAAAACCAGTAACGATCACATTGTATTAGCATGAGACTGCAAAAGGGTAAAATTAGTTTAAAACCCAAATCAGACAGTGAATGAAGAAAACTGTTCTACACACGTGCCTCATACAAATAACACATCATTTCTAATGAACAAAAGCTTATTTTAGGGACAGTTTAACAATTGGAATGATTTGGTGCTTCCCTAAAATTGCTATAAAACCTTCAGAGTAGTTGAGAAAAAACTAAAAATAATCCATTAAAGACAAGAAAAGAAGACTGCCGGAAGGTTAAAATCTTTTCCCCAATGTATTTTAATAAAAGAAATTAACTGTTCTTTTTGGGACAAAGCTTAATGGTCTTAGAGATACTATGTTGGACTGTATCAGAGTGTCTGAGTTAGTTTCTAGTTTGACAGAAGTGTGATATTTAGAGTTCAGCAGCTACAGCGGATGAGGCGCCTTGCGAGGCGCCTTGCAAGTTTTCTGCATGACAGAAAAATACCAGAGGCTTATTCAAACAATTCTGCTTTTTGATCAGATGAGACTCAAAGCTGGAAAATAAAGCACCTACACTCAATCTGAGCAATCTGCCAGGCCTCCACAGAGCTTTAAGTATAGATCTTTACACTGTTCCCCGTTTGTTAAAGGGTCTCTCGTGGGCAGCAGATGTGTTTCCAGAGCCCACTTAGCCAGACACTGAGTTGATCAATGGAGGGGAGGAAAGGCACCACGGAGGTGATAGAGATACCTGCCACCGCAGCAGCACCAGCTGATCCGTTACTGACAAATACTCTCGCTGGGACATGAATCTCCTCCAGGTGCTTCCAACTGAGCTTGAGCAGACGAAGTAAGAAACAAAGAGAGGAAAGTCCATAAAGTACACAGCATTAAGAAGAACATGTGAGGACATGTTCTGCTTTATCTAAACTTTGAAGGTCAAACTAAAGAAAGGGGAAGAGAAGAAGAATGATTTTTAGATGTTTTTCAAGTCTCATGTGCACCATCGTTGTCTTCAATTGAAACCAGAGGGGGAAAAAAAAAAAAAATAACAGGAAAGCTTTTTCTTTGAGGGCTGAAAATTTGACTAATCATCATGCTGCATCCTGATAAATGGAAGGTACATCCTGCTACTATAAAACCAGAAGATGAAATAGGGAAAAAAAATAATGATACTTTTACCTGAAAAGAAAAGAAGTGAAAAGCATCAGTGAGCAAGAAAGACTTCAGTTTCTCTGATGCTCAGCCTATCACTCCTCATGCATACATTTAATGCCTACCCACCTGTGTGTAACTCCTTTCAGATGAGTTGAATGTGTCATACACTTTACATCAGCCATGTGGAAGGATTAACTACAGAATAAAGGCAGACAGCATTCACTGATGGAGTAGCTGAACCATTTCTCCTGAAGGAAACTTTGTATTATTTGGGGTTTATTCTTTCAGTCTGATCAGGCAGTACTTTTCCATCTGCTCACCGCTGGGTGAATGTACTGCTTCCTGTGACTAATCATGTTGGAAAAAGACTGTCTTAAATTGGAAACAAAGTAAAAAAAAAAAAAAACAGCTTTTGTTGAAATGGAAAGTCTATTTGAGTTAAAGTTGATGGATTAGGTTGACAGATTTTTTTTGAAGGCATTGACTCATATGGTCAACACTATATCTCTGACAGTAACACCTATTCCTGTCAGTGATGCTGTCAGTAAATCTGACAAGTCCAATGTCAGGTCTGACTTGCAGCATGAAATAAAAATCCATAACTAGAGACTAAACTGAAGCGTGCTTCTTTTCTAAGTTCAAAAATGTTAGTCGAGAAAACAAATATTCTACTTTTTAATCAGTTTTTAATATTTTATGGTAACTTTCAACTCTTTCATTAATCATTTGACTGCTGGCAAACACGCAAACAAGCTCATATTCATTGTTAGTAAGCAAAAATAAATTCAGCTAATTAACTCACTGAGCCCACTGCACATTTGGACAATTAAATCAATTAGTTAAGAAGGACAAAAACGTTCAAAAATAAAACTTGGATCACTAAAATCCAACCTTTTCTGAAGGAAATACAGCATGCCAACGTTGCTCTATTGTAGCTCTGATTTTAATTTGTCGTTTCTGTTCTTTTGTATTTCGAGTTTGAGCTCACCAGGGAGTTTTATCACATTGTCCGAAAAATTCGAAGAGACAGAATTAGATTCATGAAATGTCACGCATTACGCTACATGCCAGGAACTAAGACCATACCAGCAACTCAGAGCGCCGTGCAATATGTTCTCTAGCCAAAGAGTTTCCATTTGATGGTTAAATAAATAAATAAATCTGTCACCAGCTCCATATTTACAGTAGAAGGACAGGAGTTCCTGCAAGGCGCATGACTCAGGGGGAGATTCCTGTAAAAACTGGACTAAATAAAATGTTCTGCATTAAACCGAAAACCTGCCATTATGTTTTGGTTTGAATTATTTACATGTTCATACATCACATGTTCAAATTTCTCACCAGCAGCATCGATTGTCTTTTTTTCTCCCCTCCATCCTTTTCAACAACGGCATCGATTGTTAAGAACCCTGGATCCAGTTAGTGCACTTTCTGCAGACAAGACCATTATTTTCAAGCAGAACTGCCCTCAAGTTCTGAAAATGTGCCCCGTTAGCAGGTAGAGTTCAGGTTTAACCTGCAACACCGTCATCCATCTCGACTCTACGCCCACGATAGCTTTATTTAATCCAAGTTTCCATGTGTGCTTCTTTCAACTGAAGACCAGCAGAGCTGTCAGACTTGTAGCTTTCTCAAATTTTCTGTTTTTCTCTCTGATGCACTGGGAGGTGTGAAGTGTTACACAAGCTCATGGGGTTTAAAATCAGTGAAAGAGCATGATAATAAATATACAAGTAGACATTTAAAAATATTTCCACAGATTCACACCAAGTGGCAGTATCATCAAATTATATCAATACAAAACAATATTGTCATATTTCTTGATTTTTAGCCCAGTTTTACTGTGCATACTTTCCAGTGCTGCAGAAAACTTGAGATGTTTACAGAAAAAAAAATATATAAGGGACATCGATATTTGACTTTTTTTTTTTGCCTATTTTAACAAATCTGCTACAGTCATTTTTCTTCCTTTCTCTCTGTTCAGATGTATGGAAAGTTTATTACCATGAAGCAAAAATATATTAAAAAAAAAAAGAAAAAACACAAAGCACTAGTCAGAAATAACTACCAATTATGAAGAGAAACATGTTTCACTGTCATAATTATGATTCTCAAAAGAAACCTAGTTTGACAGAAAAAAAAAAAAAAAAAAAGGATTTCTGTATAAACTGTAGAAAAACACACTGTTGAACAAGTGCAGCCAGTAGATTTCATCCCAATTTTGATTATGACCAATGATCTGATTAAGAAACAGCAAGTCAAAATCAGATGAATTCAGAGGTTTCATCAGGTGTACCGTGTCACATGTATATTGAATTAAAAAACAGCCAATAAAGTTGTTTTTTATCTACTTAATTTATATTTTAATAATCTACTTTGATGGAAAGAGTGACGCTGTGACAAACCAAAACAACACTGTCATCCTGTGAATCTTCTAAACTCGCTGCAGCAGCCATTTCTTCTTTTTCAGGCTGCACATTTCTGTCAGCGAGATCTCGGCACAAACGTCAGCCGAGTCAAGTCGTAAGCTGCAAACAGGTGAAGGCAAAGCATTAATCTGTTTCTAAACAAAGTTCTTTGGTTCGCAACACGATGGGCACATCAAGCCAATCAGACACGTTCGCTGCCAAACAGATGCTGATCAATCCAACAACCCTGCTTAATAAAACGAGGTATTTAATGCATAACATTTCAAGTTTCTGCCCATGAACGAGCAGAAGTGGCAGACTGAACAGTGAACACTGATGAATTCTAGAAGGTAAATGTCAAACGTGACTGTGGGCGACGAGAGTCACAAACCTGCTTTCCATTTCTCATTCATTTAAAAATACAAATCAGAATAATGAAAAAGAATAAAATGTTTTCATCCCATTAGATAAATTTTTCTTTTACAAATTGGTTATTAGTGTGACAAAAAAATAAAACACTCACTGAGATTTTAAATCATTTGACAAGAAGAACGATATCTGAAGACCAATTATTGTAATGTTTGTATGTCTTTTCCTAACCACCTTGCAAAGCCAGTGGTAGTCTGGTGATCTGTGGTTCATTAAAAGTGATTTGCACCATTTAGTTCAAACTGAGCAGAGAAACTCCACATAATAGTTGACTGTGTTAAGACCGTGCTGTCCTAGAGGAGACAGAAGTCAAACAGCTGTCAGGGGATTTAATTATGGTCATGTTCCTCTAGCACACCCAAACGCTTTGCTTTCCTCTTCTCAACCCTCCCACCTTCAACAAACCATCTCCCCACTACACTCAAGTGAAGTCGTGTTGCCTGCAGCGTTTCTGCATATTTGAAAGTATCGCCCGAGGTAAAAAACGAGGCTGGCATTTCTCCTTCAATAGCAGCGGTCCGATGGTGTCACAGAGTCCCTGGCTAAAAATAAATAACAAAAGTCAAATACAGAGATGCTTTTTTTGCCTTTGTAACAGCGGGTCAGGAATGTTGGGTAACAGCGACAGAAGAGAGACACTGAAAGTGCAAATAAATCCTCAATTTAAACCAGCCACTGGTATATTGTATGTTTGTCTCTTTCATACTAATAGCATGTGAGAGATCAAGACAAACAAACAAAAATGACTAAATCATGTAAAGATATTCAGGCTATTATTCTTTAAAACAGATTTACAGTGACATATTTATTTATTTAGTTTACCAGGAATGAGCAAGGTCAAGTTCTGTAACCCAAAGTAATGCTGACCTTATGCGATCGATTTCAGGAAAACCACATGAACTTCACATGTGGAAAAATCTGTTTTTTTTTAATGATTACTCCAACTATCGAATACAAAATATAACCAGCAATGTTTTTGCCATCTGCATCCTAATGTCCAAGTCAGAGTAAACAACACACTCCCCATGCACGTACAGAGATCTCTCATTTACACAGACAGGTTTCTGTTTACGGAAAAAAGAGAAGAGGGCACAGAAAAGCAAAAGATAGTAAATTCCAGTTCATTCAATTGTAGTATTTTAAGAATAGTTACATGATTTCATATCACGTTTTTCTTCTAAATGATATTGGTTTAACGGTATTTGACGGTATTTTTTTATACGGCCAATGTTACCCACATTATCTAGAAAGTAGAGAATTACCACATTAAATTGGCTTTAAATAGCTCACTTTACTGTCATATGCACAGTACCATGTTTTGTTGCACAGCCTCTTTAAAATATGATCGCCAATAGGGAGCAGTACTTAAAGTTAGGTTGCTAGTATTACCGCCGCCGCTACCGCAGTTGTTTGGTTCAAGTCCGACCTTTTGAAGCCGAAGAAATTCCATACTACAGATGTGGCTTCTCTTTTTGGAATAAGTTGTTTAGGGTCAGTAACCTGTGTGTTGCTGTTACAGCCCTCGCCAGCAGCCATTCTTAATTATAAACTTTATTTTTCACGTGTGGTCTTAGCGTGTAGCACTAAAATCAGTCCCCACAGAAATACGTTCCCATTGCCAGCGTTCCGGACGTTGTCTTGGCTATTCACCGGTATGTGAAAAAATAATATAACCAAAATAAACACCGGTTTTCAGCACAAACCAGTATACCGCCTAGCCTAACACTGACTAATGTTCTTTAATAATCAGTGTTGTATCTCGTCCATCTGTTGAACCTAAAGAGCAGCATCAGACACAAGATACCGCATGTCTCATGATCTCTAGTTTAAAATAAAAAGATTTTAAAAACAGAAAAATGCATTGCCTGTATCACAGTATAGCCCACAAATATCAAAATAGTAATTATAGGTTATATATCCTAGCTCTATACTTGAAATATTTTACCTGCAAATTTCTCAGTCACCACAGATCACAGCTAGTGTATGAAAAAATCTTTTAATCTATTTTACATTCATTCTAACTTGCTTTTTGAGTGATTTTGGGTCTACATTTATATACTGATGACCATCATTACCAGTAAGCAGTAAATAAGCAGTAAACCTTATTAAAATGATGCAGGGATGTGTTACGAAACCAGAAAGTATATTTTGAATCCCCTCGTTTGACTGAGCCTGTTCTCCACATTAACTGTGCTACAACACACCAGGGACTCAGATTACATATGGTACAGTCACCATCAACAGTGTCCTGTTTATCTTTTATGCACCACTCAACACATGATGTGTGTAACACCAGCTCATCACTTTGAAAATTCCACAAGCACAGAACAGAAGATCAGCATTTATTCACACACTCAGCGGGATGTTGTCTGTAAAGAGTGGGACTCATTTGCGTTAATGTTAAAGATCGAGAATTAGGTGACTTGTCAAATCGTTCCTATCAAATTTAAATACCAACATTAGGAAGAGATTGCTGACTGGCTGCTGCAGGCTGCATCCAGAGATGTATTGCACTGCACCAGGAAGGCAGCAGTTTATCAGCTTGCAGGCTGAAGAGACTACCTGGTGGAAAAATCTACCTGTTACACTGAGATATGCATCCTTCCTTTCCCCAACCCAGAAAACAAAATAACCTCTGAATTATTTAGTGTTATATTCAAAATATGTCTTATTGTTTAGCTTTATGTTTGACCCAAGGGGAAATACATTTTTTTACTTAAGAGAAACATGTTTCTCAGCAATAATGTAACTACTTAAAGCTCAGTGAGCAGCAAAAGTCACTAATAACTAGAAAATAGCCAATCAGAATTCGACAGGGTCCAATAGAACCTCTTCTCTCCCTCTGGATCTGTTTCAGCTACAGTTTCCATGTGACGAGGATTTTCATGTAGCAAAAATCAAATGGACAATGTTGCAAATATTAGTCATGCCAAATTATCACTCCAACAGCAACAAAGCAGATCTGCTCATTAATTTCTGTCCATTCAAAAAAAAAACTGTGACAAGGTATCTGCCAGCTTGGCAGTACAGACTTACATCTGTGGGTCCACACCATTTATATGCCAGCGCTCGTGATTCAACGCCAAGTTGGAGGAAAACAATTTCAAATGGAACGTACTCAGTCGGTGGTAACAGTTGAGAACATCAACCTCAACCATTTAAAGAGTTTTAGGAATATCACAGTTTAAACGTAGTCTTAAATTAATGAGTTGCTCTGCTGTGTAATAAGTTCCAGACTGTACATTAAGGTGATTTTATTATATATGATTATTCCATGTTGCCCATTTGTGTATATCAGCTGTAAATGACGCAATAAACCCTTATTATTATGATAGACTGTCTCTGTTTTAATATAACTCTTTTTCCAAGCAACATTATTTCATTCTTTTAAGAGAAAAACTCCTTAACGCTCCTCATTGAAGCCAGATCACGCACCAGTGAGCTGAAAAAGGAGCTGACCCGCTCTCTAAACCGGGTTCAAGGTTAACGAGACTTGAGACGCAACATTGTAGAGGATGAAGTATCTGTAGGACTGCAGAGGTTTTTTCCTCCTGATACATACTGCAAATGTTCCATTATTCATCCTTTCTATTACAGTCTGCACTATTCAAGCCCAAGTATGTTCATACATGGCTCTGCAAATGTTTATCTCATACATTATTGTTAATGCCTTCTGAAAGAGCTTAGATTTCATTGTGTAAAAGCAATAACAAAGTGTATCTTGCCAACTGACAGCAACAATCTCCAAATCACGGCCTTCAAAGTTCAAAGAGCGTTTCTATAGAACCAAAAGATATATATTTCTACATTTTTCAGTGTCCTAAAAACTAAGACAGTCCTTTACTCACACAGGAACTAACTGAACAATTTAGAAATCTTCATTAACTCGACTTTATTATGTGTAGGTCACTTTCACACCATCCTGTCAGACACTTTAAAACCTTTGAGTCTGATGGAAGGACTTCCTTTACATTATTTATCACTAAGAAGTTTTTTTTCTGCAGACAACTGTTGATAAATTTAACTCCCATAATCTAGAAACATGAACATTCTACCTCTGAGCAAACACAGACATGAACAAATAAACATGCAATTCAGCAGAAGGAATGAACACCAACCAATGCAACAACAGCCATAAACAGTAATAAGCAGCTCCACACACTGGAGTTACAGCGAAAGGATGCTTTGACACTGATTCTCCACTGGAAGCCACATTTATTTTGCCTTGAGACCAAGATTAGAGCAAATGATCACATCAGTGGATGAGCTGTGTTCATAACAGCCTGCCAGGTTTGGGGTGAGTCCATGGAAAAGACCCTCTCAAACAAATAGCAATCAAACCAAAGCCCAAACATGGCTTCAAACCAATTTCAATCACAACACAGAGCAGAATGTGAGCAGTTCTAGACCAACACAAAAAATAAATAAATCACACACTGGGGGTGAATCCAGTTATGATGAAACAGGAGAAGCCAAGACATCATAACACAGAGGAAACTTCACAACAGCCAGAAGCGTCGTTGCGCACTGCGACGGCAAAGACGTCAACTAGATTACAAACGTCACAAACTTACCTTAATGAAGCAAAAGCTGCGTTTTATGTTTTAGTCCCAGCTGCCAAAAACTCGCTTCCAGCTCGAGGTGCCGTCGGAGGCCACAGCTGCCACAATTAAACTCCAACTAACCCGAGTGCGCCTCAAATATCATTATTCCTCCAACCGAGTCTCCTGACGCTCCCGCGTTGGCAGGCGAGCTCGTTTGCGTCTCTGAATATCCTTAACAAGTGTTGCGATGCAAATAAAACCAAATTAAAGGAGAGCAAATCATGGGAGACACTTTCTTGTGAGGTAAAAGTTCAGACCAAAACGAGGTCGCGTCCCCATTCCTCCCACCTGATTGGTTGGCCAATTAACTGGTTGCTTGGCTGCTTCCCAATTACTGGAGGTGTTACTGCACAGGAGAGAAGCGCAATTAATACAGAAACGTTGGCTCAGTCACTGAGGACAGTAAGGCTGGAACGCATTAACAGGAGAACCCTCTTAGTTTATTCTGCTGCTAAATGTTTAAATTGTCTTATTTGGGGGAAAACTGTTTCATTATTGGTGTTCTTAGTGCATCTGATGCCTTGTATGGTTGGACACTCCAGCTTTCTTCCAGGTAATATCACATTGAAGTTATTTTTTTCATGTTTGACCTCATGTAGCACTTTTTGTATAAAATAAAAAGTGTTGGGGTCATAACAAGATGTAGTGCAGCAACTTTCCACGTCTGCTGGAGTATAAAGTAGACAATTCTACACAAAATAGTGCCTGACAGCCAAATTACAGCCAAATATATAAACAATAAGTTAGTTTCTGCAGTACCATAGCTGAAGTACACAATTGATTAGAGTGGATATCAGAGTTTTAAGATTATGCCAAAAAAAATTGACTTTTTTTTAAATTAGTTGATGTGAAGTAAGTCAAAATTGCTCAAGTCTGATCCAACACAAGGTCAGTCGACCATCACGGCTGTCTGTATCAGCACAAAATATTCAGTGATCACTTTTTCAAATTTCCCAAACTATTTCATACACAGCCGAGCCACTAAATACTGAAAATGAAATCATAATTTGTAGATAAAAACTGGTTTACTCTCGTCTTTAATTTTGTTAATCACCTCTCAGAGCACTTTAATGGGAGTTGTGGCTGACAACACGTCTCCCTCTTCCTTATTTAGAGTAGACAGACCATTTTGCCACTGAGAACGAGTTTATCTAAAGAAAGCACTTTCACCTTGGGTGATTATTAGTGCTTTTGGGGCTTTTACTGCTTTTTAAAGAGATCACACAGGGGAAAAAAGGGAAGACAGATAAAGGGAATAAAGAAATAAACTATGTGGCAACAGAGCTGAGATTAAACTTGAGCTGAATTTGGGAGAAGAAAAAAAAAAAAAAGTCTAATAAAATTACCAACAATTTTACTACTTTATTGAACGTTATTAATGAGTAAAGTTGGTTTGTCGTCTTTCCTACTAATTCTATTTTTTAAAGTTTTTTACACAGAAAAGTTCTGTCAGAGTTCATCCTCATCTTGATCTTTCATCAAATCTTCCTCCTGAACCCAGATTTCTTTTGACATTACAAGAANGTCTCCAACACATTTGACAGTCTGTGTAAAGAGACGTCACCTTCCTTTCAAGAGAAAACCATTTACGCTCAATCTCCCACTTTTTCCAGTTAATGACAGTGTCACTCTGCTCCTTAAGCCTGGCAGATTGTTACACACTCATCATCTTTGAGGAAAGTACTTCGTTATCAAATGGACTTTATGCAAGGTGTGAAGAGGCTGCATGGTTTGTAATGAATGAAGATGAGTCATGCTACTTAGTTTAATTCGACCCGTCAGTGGTAAGAAATAAAGTCATAGCCAAGTCTCCTCCTGGCTTCACTCGGTCTCGTGTTTTCTCTAAATCAAGGTGTCCATATTTACAGTAGAACTTTACAAGCCCTTTTTTATGATGACACACAGGCTTCCAGCTGAGCTGCGTAATGAACAGACTCAATGCTTAGTGTTTCTGCTCCCTTTTGGAAATTAGAGGAACAAACAGCAAGAAACTGCATGAAACCTCTAATTTTTTATTCAATCACACTTCATGTTCTCTGAAACAGTGGGGGGGGGGAACAGAAAAAACATTGTTCATCAGCTGCTTTATTTTACTTTGTTAATACAGATTTTTTTTTTCCATTTGTGGCCCCTCACCCAAGCCACTGCTGCATCATGGTCTTTGATTTACAGTTTACAAAAAAAAAAAAAAAAGGGAGGGGGGGGTTCAGATTCAAAATGACATTTTAAAGACTCACCAAAAAGACAAATAATTTTTTTCAGTCTTATGAAAAAAAAATATCACTTGCAATCAGGAGAAACCTTTCAAAATAAAAGAAACCTGATCATTTCTGAATGGCTTTCAAATACAGTTCAATATTTATTCAGCATCTGCAGCATTAAAAAGTGCCTCAGATTAGATTGTTTTCCCCAAAAAATTGGTATTTGCATAAAAGGTTACAACAAATATAATGTAACATTCCCTCATTTTTTGCCTCTCTCAGAGTTGCACAGTATAGTATAGTGGAGATAGTACTCGTAACAGCTGAGAGCAGCTGATATACACGATTATGCACAATGGCCTTGCATAATATAAAAAAAAAATTCTGAACAGCTATATGAGTCATTATCTGGTAACACAGCAAACCTCCAAATGGTAATTCAGCTATGTGGATCATGACGAGAGGAACACTTGTGATTTGAATTTGAAACTGATGTAAAAGTACTTCAGCTCAGTCTGCCATGCTTATTGCTGCAAATACACAAACCCACAAGCAAAAAAAAACTAAAACAAAAAAAACAGTGGAATAAATCCAGAAATAGTCTGAGGCACATTTTCAGTTTCAAGTTTTGAGTTTCACTTTGAAACTGTCATCATTTGTGGTGGAGATGGGTTTAAAAAAAACTGCTGCAGAAAGCGGTTAGAATTTTTGGGGGGTTCTGTGAACAAAACCCCCAAACAACACCCTGTGACTATTAAAACTTTCTAAATGTAATATCAAAACAGAAATAGAATAAATAACTTAAAAAGCCTGTATTGTCATTTTTTAAAGCAACATTGATGTGAAACGAAATCCTAAATGATTGTTACTGAAAGGCATCAGAAATCTGAGGACAGCAACGCCACGCATGGAACTGTGACTCTTTACACAGTCATTTGATTCATTATTAATATACAATAAAATAATAATTCTGTCACACAATGGTTTTAAAATATGCACAAAAGCCTGAAACTGTTAATTTGAGGCTTTAGTTAGTTATTGCTTCAGAGTGAGTTTTAAATTTTGGAGTTTTCTTTTTTTTTTACAAGTCATATCTGAGTTGTTTATCAGTGTGCCGTGGCAGGAAAGCTTCATAATTTGACGGTCTATTTCTAAAAGTAAAGAAAGACCATGTTCTGCATGAGAATGAATCTAAATTACTGCAGAGTTTTCAACCAGGTTTTGGTTTTGTTGTCGAGCAGCCAGTGAGGCTGATTGGCTGAACTGAGCAGAAAGATTGATTTGGAGACGGGGAAAGCAGAATGGCACTGGCCTGTTTTCTCTGGCACGACTTTGCCTTTGGCCTCTCACACACACACACAAGCACGGTCTTCAACAAACATTGGCAGCCAGATGTATCTGGAGACGCACAAACGCACATGCAAATACACATAACAGGCAACACTGACTTCCTTTTCCACCATTACTGAGCAGTAATTGACCCAGCTGAGGGGATACGTCTACTCTCTGGATCACAATGCAGACAATACTTTTAGCATCCTCCTTTCCTTTCCTCTCTCCTGCTCACCCCCCACCCCCACGATATCTACAAACAAACAGCAGCTTATCTTGATCATCACCTCTTTCATTATTTCATCACTTCCTTCCACTCTTTCCTCCTGATCCATTTTGTTGTTTCACGCTGTGCGTCTCCCTGTCTGTGTTTCCGTTTTCATTAAAAGAAATGTGTTTTTCTTGGCTTCAGAGAGCTGCGTTGACTGCTTGGCTGGTTTGGCACAATGCTGAGCCATCCAACAGGTAAACATGCTTTATCAGTCGTGTGGATTCTCACTCTCAAACGCGCACCTATTTCCAAGGTAATCTAGAGACGCACGCCTTTTTTTTTTTTTTCCAGCTGCAGCAGACAGATGGATCTGTGTGTACTTGTTTTGTAAGAGCTCGCAGAACACAAACATACTTCTGTGCACTTTGTAAAGAGATTCGAAATGTGTGCGCACATATGACAAAATGTGTGAACTGATGTGCGTGCTTCCTCGGAGTTTTGTGTCTTTTCGAGTTTTGTCAGCGCTCACATAATGTGTGTGTCTCCACAGCTTGCTAGCGAACACATCCTGGCTGGATTTGAGTGTGTGTGTCTGTCTCACTTTGTCTGTGCAGGGTGCATTATTGGACGCAGTAGACCGGACACTGCCAGAGGCGTACACCAAGCGGTCACGCGGCGTGACAGAGAAGAGAGCAGAGCTGCTGTCAGAAGGCCTTTTTAACACACTGCTGCCCTCCGTTCGGGGACATTACAGGAGCATCTGACTGCAAAAGGACTCCACGAAGGAGCGATAAACACACTTCTTCAAAAACTCCCACAGAGATGCAGAAAAAGCCTCAAGGGCTCCAGCACCTGAAAATACACCTCTAATACTTCTGATCTACCTAAAGAGACTTGCAAGAACGAAAGTGAAGCAATGCTCAAACACACATTTAAGGAGACAGCAGCTTCACATGTTTAATGAATCCCTGTTAGCTGCTTTGATGTGTAGACGACTGTAGATAAAGTTTGCTGAATGAAGACAGAGTTTGTTGTAAAAAATGTTCTCCACAAGTTTTCTAATTGGCTTACTTTTTAAAATCACCTTTCTCAGAGAATACCTGCATTTCCTTCAGGTATTTCATAATGTTCTAAACAAAGATTTCTTATTAGACCAGTTTCTAGCCACAGAAACATCTCTGTTCTTTTAGAGTTTATTTTATAATGATGAAACATCCAGAAAGTTAGAATAATTTTTGGATGCAAATGTTACTAATTTTGATCAAAAAGAGCAGTTTTTCTAGTTTTTAGTCGACAGGAGCCATAAGTATTATACGAAAATATTTCATTTAATGCAAACTTATGTCCTCAGAAGCAGGCTGAGTCAAACAATCCAAGTTTCTTGGAATAAAATTATCTACAAAATAATTTTCTTACAGTTTTTCAAAGATATACTGCTATTTAGGTGATGTTATAGTAAAAATTTTAATACTATGTTAAATATCTAAATAATTTCAAAATAAATACATCGTTTTAAATTATAATTTCTTTAAAAATGTGAATTTTGACTTCATGGGGACTAGAAATGCAAATTAACAGGCCCAACTAACATGTTTGAGTCGATGAGTCATGGAACGAAGCGTCCCATCGGAGTGCAACAGATTATCCAGATTACCATTTGAACTTTCAGGAGAATTATATGATGCACAGAAATATCAAATATGAACCAGCCCTGGGCAGTGATTGTGCTGCATTCAATGTCCTCAAGATGATGGTGGAATTCAAAGCGCCATCATTTTGTACCACAGAAAGTTTGATGAACAAAGAAGAAATCTGCTGCATTCAGATGTACTTTCAATTAACAGAAGCTGGGATTTAACATAAAAGTTATCACCTAATTAAAGTAATTGGAACTCAAAGGAAGAAAATTTAAAAGGTTGCTTAGCTCGCTTTTTTAAGTAACTCCCAAATGTGGAAGATGAGGTTACATAAAATGAGGGACATATTTGAAAAATCATGTTTAGGCTCTTTTAGTTAACGATAGTTAAATTCTCATATCTATGACCTCATTTTTACATGTCTTCTTTAAATTGCATTACCAACAGTTTTTTTTTTTTTTTTTTGCATTTGCCCTGTAGTACAAATTTTATGACTCAGATATTAAAAAAGATCTTCTCATATGTTGACTCCCCTCTCACCCTTTTACTCTTCACTGATTTTCATCTGAAAGCAGCTCCAAAATAATAGACTCCCTGTGCTTTTCCAGCGTGTTTTCCCATGTACCTGTGTATGAGTGTGTTTTTTACTTTTGTACCAGGCACAACACAATGCAGCTTATTATGCAGCTCTGTTATGAATTCCTCATTTGTACACAGTTTCTCCTCATTAAAGCGTCACCATCAAAAAGTATTATTTTCTAGAAGTTAATAGTTCTATAACTGAAGCATCTAATCATAAGGTCTGTGACCTTTTTGCTAATATGTGCAGGGTTTGTAGTTTCACTAGAAATAAAAAGCACTACGTCGTGAACTGAACTAAAAGGACGTCTGCAGCTACAGTGCAAAGCACCTCCTTTGTTCCTCAAAGCTTTTTTTCACACTCACATTTACACATACACTTTTATTTATTTTTTATTTTCCCAGAAGTGACAAGATTCACAGCACTTTGATGAATTAGCTTTTGGATCTCCTGCTGCCTTTTCACTTTCACTTTTCTCCCCACAACCTTTTTTTTTTCCCACCTCATGTTTTTGCTTCCATTTCCCCCTGGGCCTTCTAAAGCACAGCAGAGGTCACAGTAGCATCACCTCTATGTTTAAAACCAAATGCACCTGTATGTCAGAGGGCACAGCTGTCTAAGAACCAGCAATCTTAGAATGTAAAATGTGACATTAGCCAGCGGGGAACTGCAAAGAAAAACACAGAACTGACTACTCTGCAAAGAGTAACACTTCTTTTTTCATAAGGAGCGTTCATGGACAAGTGCAAAACAAATACACTGGACTTCTCTTGTATAAAATCCTATCGTCAAGGTGCCCCTGCTGCATACTATATTTTGGCAGTCGAATTAGAGTAACACTAAGCAGCAGTCACAAACCTGATGCCACTGATGAATAGTCCCTTAATAATTTCAGGTTTCTTCCTCTGATGATCCAAAAAGAAAAAAATCCCATCATTATCGTGGCTAGGAAGAGAAGGGGGATGAATGTTAATGTGAGTTTTAAGTGTTTTGGGGGAAATTCAAGTTCCTTAGAGAATCTTTGGTTTAGGGAAGCAAGAGTAACTGAAAGAGTCACAATCTTGGCTGACCCAAGGTCTGTGAGTGTCAGTTGGGTGGGCACATCCATCTCTGCAAGGCTCTGATGTTCTGGGAGGGTAACGATTTGGAAGCCTGCACCTGGCGTCTGGTGTTAAAGCAGGGAAGGCCTCTAGAAGGAGGCAGCAGCTGCTTGGTCTGCTTAGCATGTGGCCCCGAGGTGCACCCTGACTTCAGAGAGCCAAATCCACCAGCGCCCCCTGGCCTGACGCGCAGAGAGACGAGCACTTGTGAAGGCAAGGAGACTGCAGCATGCCAGGTAAAGTCGACCTAGCGGATCTTGAAGCGAGCGATTTCTGCAGCATTGCAGCGGGGGTTCTGCACACATGCTGTGCTGCAGACTGAGCTGCTGACTCTGGACCGTCTCTGCCAGTTATCCCCCCATGGAGAGAAAGAATCAAGGCAGTACTGATTGGTCCTGGGTAGATGACTCAGCTTGTCAGAGACGGTCGCTGCAGACACCTCTACTTTAGGTGCTTCAAGAGGACGGTCATAATCTGTAAGTTACTTCCTCTGATCTAGTCCTTGTAAGCTCACTGCGGTCCACGGTGGGGAGAGTTTTTATTAGTTTTTCCTGCTGGGGGTGCTCGTTGAGATTGGGGTTGTAAGGCTGTAGTATTTGAGGCTGCAGGGGGGAAAAAGGAAAAATATATCAGTATATCAAAAGTAAAATGAGTAAACAGTGAATGTTTACAGAGGTGATGGGTTTGATCCACATGGCATTGAAACGTTTGAATATTTTGCTGCTGAGAATAAAATTTCAAATCAAAAAGCAAACAAAAAATATGTCTGTTTATTTACTCTTTAATAGCACAGTGTGTATGCTTTGACTGCCACTGAACTATTCCCAGTATGGGAGATGCGATGACACAGGGGAAGCTCTAAAAACAAACAAGCAAATTCTTACCAATCTGTAGGACTGCTAAGCTTTGAAAGGAAATAGTTTTACAAGATGATGTAGAACAAAATATAGTTTTAACCTTTTTATAAAAACCAAAACAAGTCACATTTTGAGCTATGTGCAACCACTAGTTCATGTTTTAAGTAGCTTATGACTCAGTGTGAATAAAATGTTTGATATTTCTAATATTAGCCATTTAGTGTGATACTGATCTATAGTTTCTATTGATGCTTGTCAGTTTTTACCTCAGGGTATCAAATAACTGCTCTATAGGCGTCTCAGTGCCTTGGCAGGACCTTCAGTATTCAACCCACCTGCAACCATCTACAGCCTCTAATGAGCCTGAACTCAGTTTTGGCACAAACATACTCTCTGAGTGGGAAGTAAAAAGGATCTCAAAGGATGTGAATATATAGCTGTGGTGGTCAGGTTGATGTGTCTGTTTCTGGTCATTTGTGCGGTATGTGAGGAGATGTTTGGCACCACAGCTCCATCTTCTGGTCCCCTGCCTCACTGCATCCAAGTTGCATGTTTTTTTTTTTTTAGGGAGAAGTTTATGATTTCAACCCTTTGAGTTGCATCCTACAGTATCACTCATTATTCTGCCACTCAACCATGATGTTAATTAAACTCCTTTCCTAACACATTTAACTGTGAGAAAGGGCACTCCCCTTCTACCCCACATCTTAAATTACAATTCCCATTTAACAGACAACGTTGTCATGCAGTTTATGAGAGTGGCTAAAACCATCAATGAAATGATGCATAAAATCATTGATCTTATTGCATATGTTGGTCCTGTCTCATTCAGACTAAAACATTATGGAAGCAGGTTTGGAACAACCTTTTAGGCTAACTGACACAATCCAAGATAAATGCAGACTGAAACGTCGATTAGCAGAAGTATATCAGTAAAGTGCCACTTTTAATTGCATGGTTTTATCATGAGTGAGCAGGTACAGTATATTTATAACTCTCCTGGCTGTGGGAAGTTAGTCTGTGATAGCAACTTGACAAGACTAAAGGATTGCAGCCAGTAATTATTTGCATCTTACAGCTGTCTGCTTGAGATACTAATAATTTGCAGCAATCATTCTGAGCTCTTTACTGCACTGACACAGAGTAAATATCTCAGCTGCAAATGATAGCTATCACGCTAACAGAAATTCACCAACGTGCCAATTTGTGGCACCTGGAAGATGTCACAGCCCACCGTGATCAATCCCGTCTCCTGCTTCTATCACCACGAGAAACGGCTGATGATTAGAAAACAACACGCGAGCAAATGAATGTATGGATTGAAAAGCTGTGAGGGGATTGCAGGAGGACGTATGACTGTGGCATATGGGCAGATGAGATTGTCAATAAAGTGGCATACCATTTGAAGCCTAGATTGGATTCAATGTGTCACTTGGGGTCTAAACATAAACTCTGGAAATGAATCAAAGTGTGAGTTGTAAAATGTGTATCATGCTTCCTGTGTTGCTTTAACCAGAGAAGGAAAAAAGTGACTGTGCATTCACATCCATTAACACAAGGTCATTATTAAATGTCATTACCATCAAAGGTTGCAAACAAAACATGCACAAGAATAAATGAAAAGGAAATGAAAGCAAAGTAGACTCAATCAAAACATTTTTTTTTATCTAACTAAAAAGAAAATAAAACACATTAAAATTAAAAGAAAAGAACAATGTCTCAAAGAAAAATATAAAAAGAAAAGTTGAATCAAATCATGCCACTGAATGTAGAACAGCATGCGTCCGTCACGCAGTTCAGTTGCAGGTTGGTCACATTAAAAAAAGGGGTTACTATACCAAGCTTCATCAGTGAAGTACTGCACTAGGTGCTCCACTCCTTGTAATACTGTAGGTGTTACGCATTGAGGAGGCAAAGACAGAATGATGGAGATGTCAAATAAATGTAAATGTTTGACAGAGATTTGGGTGTTTGGTTTAAAAAACAAGGAGAAAAGTTAGTAGCTAAAAAAAGAAAAATGCTATACAGTCTCACAAAAAAAGGGATTGGATCAGAAAAACTGAAACAAAGTTTTTACTTGTAGAAAACAGATCACATAAAATCAAATCTAAATTTGGCACCATACCAAGAAATTCTATATATATTTAAATGTACTTTCAATTTCCCCATACTCACTCTCTTCCACAAGAAGAAAGTCTCTCTTCTCTTTAAATAAAACAGATTATAAACCCAAATTATACAATTCAGTAGGACTGAACCCAGGTCTGTATTTGCATATCTATATCATAGTTGATCATAAAAAAATCAGCTACCTTTTTTAAAAAAAAAATCCCCATAGATACAAAGTTGATCTCCAGTGAGATAAATGAAAGAACCTTTGATTCATGTTCCTTTCTTTACTTTGTGCTCTTCACTCTTACACATGTGCATTTTTTTGAAGTCTTCTCAGTCATCGTCAGTTTTCTGTACCTGCCTCTCCAACTCATCCACACAGTAGCACAGAAACTTTGTTGTGAGACTCAATAAGGCAACTCTGTTGTGACGACACTGTCAGTATTTCTGCTGTTTTACTCTGTAGATTCTGTATCAAAAGGAAACACGGGTGTTTGTGTGTAAAACATGGTGTTTAAAGACTAAAACAGTGATGAGGGAATTATAGTGTAACAGTCACAGTTATTAATTTATTCTGACAAGACTGCTGCCTTATATGTACAGTATTAAACATGAATAAAGTAATCAAAAATAATAAGTAAATAAAACAAATACCTGGAATAGAAATCTGTTATATGTTTTAATACAGTGACTCTTTTCTTGTCCTTGGATGTTTTGTGGAAACAGACATCCACCCCCCACCCCCACCCCATGACCCTACAAAGGAACACGCTGGTAGGGAAATGGGTGGATGGATATGTTTTGTTATAAAAGCTAGAGAAGAGGCTGCATGAGATGGTAGTGACTCACTTTGTCTGCGCTGGGGCATGCTGGTACGGGTCAAGAAGCCCTGGTGTTGTGCCTGCCAAGGGGGCAACATGGGGGTGGGCAGCACACCCTACATGGAGAGAAACACAAAGAACAAAAGGCATGACAAACACAGAAATGAATGTTCCATCGGGAATGCTACTAAATGCACTGATGTTGAGTAGCATCAACATATTAAAGGGTTATTAAAAACACGAGCAGATAATCTCCGGCTGTAACATTTAAAGTTTAGTTTCAATAGAAACTCTTCCTTGAATGAGCTATAATATGCAACAAACAAATTAACAAACTGTACTAACTAAATAAAAAAGGCCAGATTCATGTGATCTGGTCTACCATGTTCAAAAGATCCACGTTCAATAAAATAAAATAAAAAAAATGGGAGAAAAATGGTAGGAGGATGTTAAAAATGATCACATAATACAAGGCAGCTTCACGGGTTTTTCTTCTGCTTTATCCAAGTTCTTTTCTGTGTTTGTAAAAGTCCAACCCAAAGAAACCCTTTATCTCATACAGAGAGCTATTCCCAGAAAAAAAACCTTATTTGTAATTCTGAGTTTTTCCTATTCTACCTATCACAGTGTGACATATTTGCACAAGTTATTTTGATGTGCGTTTTTTTGTTTTTGCATAGCCAAAACAATTGGTGCATTTAAAGATATTGCAGCATTGTCTGCTTGATAATAAATGATGGTTGGAAGCAACTAGATACAACTATAGAAGGAAGGTCTCTGACATGTGAAGGGTTCAGGCACAGACTGACCCTCTTCCTGCTTCACTCTGCCAGACTCTAATGATCTGAACATCCACTAGTTATCTTTCTCTGATGTTAAGGTGACAAACTTGACTGTCGTCTTTCCATTTTAACATCATTTGTGGTTCTTATTAACCATGAAGTCAGCCAAAGTCACATTCATTTCCACTTAATAAGGCAGCACATTGTAATCTGCCATTACTAACCAAATAGAGTACCTTTTTTGATATAAAGGGGTCCCTTCTTGTCTCAATAATAAGAGTTATAACATTTCCCTGTGATTGATGAGAGTTTCTGTTTTTTTCAAGTAGATTTTATTCCATTTTCTTATCACATCTCACATATCCTGTAGCAGATCTTTATCTCCACACAACCCTGACAAAAAACCTTTTTCCTCAGATAAACTTTATCAAGAAGTAATCAAATTTTCAACCTTTCACAGAGAAGAAAAATTGAAGGTGCAGCTAGGCCATTATGTTAAACAACCTGACTGAAACTGTACCAAGTTGTGAAAAGAACACCTCTCAAATAAAACTCTAATGCAGTAAAGAAAGGAACCCAGAAGAAGAAAAGGTGAGATCAAACCAAAAAATAATAAAATGAATAAAGGGTTTAACTTCTTTGCAGGTCCAGCTGAAGCTATTTTAGAGCCCTTTGAGTGTGAACCCAGCAGGGGGGAGGAATGTGTTTTCCTGATCTGTATTTGTCCATGTCCTTCCTTGAAAACCCAACAACTGTGTCAGTAGGAGGTCTTGGCAGAAGCCTCACATTGAGGCTTCGTTTGCAAAAAGGATCAGACGATGAGAACAGAACAGGAAGTTTGAGGGCTTGCAAACAATTCTGACAGTGTCTGGTTGTTTTATTAGAACTCTGCAGCTGCTCCGCCTGTCAGTTTCATTTTTAAAAATATTTCCCTTCCTTGTAAAGACTCCAATGAAGTGCTGACTGAGCATCACAAGTACTGAGACAGAAATCGGACTTCAACAGGAATACTTTCAATATTTCATCAATAAATTCTCAAAATTCTGTCTGGTTGTCCTCAGACTGGTGTTAGAGGTGCAGCTTTAAGATACTGCAGTCCACATAAAATGTATTCATCCTACTAAAAAATAATTAAAAAAGATTGAAAAATGTAAAAAAAAAAAAAACTAAATGGTTTCATATATTTTTTTGGAATCATTAATAGTGTCTCGAAAAGACTCGGAGAGCAAAGATCTCCGCACATTTCTATTCTATTCTATTCTATTCTATTCTATTCTATTCTATTCTATTCTATTCTATTCTATTCTATTCTATTCTATTCTATTCTACTCCTTCCCATAATGATTCACACAAAACTAGTAGTTCTGTCTTTATTTTATAAACATTACTGGTTTCCCTGTCCATGAAAGCACTCCTCAGCATTTGGAATCCCTTTCATATCATTATTCTTTCAATAGTCACTGATGAAAATGATAATCCTACGATGGTAGTTTTCTCCTCAATTAAGCTCCATCCCTCTTGAAGATACTTCAAATTTAACAGTTTCAATTGCAATTTGGTTTCATATCTGTATTACATTCATGAACCCTATAAATTCAAGCTTTCTGGATCACCATATTGTGTTCTAGGTGTTAGTTGTGGATGTAAAAGGTCAAATGTTGAAATCAGCCTAATCCTATAAAATTCAGATCCCTCCCAAAATTGGATCAACTGATCCTTTTGTTATTTCCATCCTATCCTGAAAAAGTCATCCATATCTGTTCATAACATTTCAAGTTATCTTGGTAAACAAAAAAATTGGACTAGAGCCGGTCCATAAATTAGCCCTACTAACTCATTTCAACCAGCCAGCTCTGGATTCTTATGCCATTTCCTGATAAATTTAATCATATGATAAACATGTAGGTATGCATGTGTCTATGTATGTTCCCTAACAGATCCCTAGCAATAAGTCTATAACAGAATACATAAAATTAAAAAAACATGTCATTACTCTTTTTATTTAGTATTTAAGACAATGTTTAGCCTGATTAAGTGTGTTTTGATGTGATTAGAATCCATAAACCTGCATTTCAATACATTATAAATGATATATATCATAAAAGTTAAGTTAACTGACCACAGATTTAAATTCTGAAATGTTTACAAAAGATTCAGATTTGACAGCGGCTGATTATTGACCCGACATGTGACGCCACCTCGTCCTATTAGAAACTGTTAATTAGCTTCTCCTTTTGTCCTTAAAGCAGAAGGTGTCACCTGAAAAGGTCGAACATGAATTTAAAAGTCAGTAAAAGTTGTTCTTTGTAATCAAACAACAGTTGTATTTTACTGACATAATACAGTCTGGCTCTACCTGATCCAGGACACAAAGCTTTATGTAGCAGGTTATAGCTAATGCTGAGTTCTGGTCACAATGAAAAGTGGGATGGATTGAGATAATTAAACCCTCACCTGTCTGAAACTGAGTGTGTATTTGTGATGGTTTGTCTGTGAGCAGGCAGGTAAAACAGCAGCATTGAAATCTGAGAAGGACACACTTTGTGTTTACAGCTCAACACTGATCGTTCTCCTCAGTCCTCCCACCACTAGTGACAGCAAATTGATTTAATTACAATAAAGTTAAGAATTCGGGAAGTGTGGCAATCTCAGGCAGAAAAGCAGCGAGATAAACAGACAGAAACCACTGAAGCAAGAAACAGAAAGAGCAGCAGCTATAAAAAAAAGCATGAAGAGAACTATGAGAAGAAAAGAAGAGATGAAGAAGAGGATGGTTAAGAGGCAACGAGGGAGTAGAAGGGTAGCTGTAATTATCCTCTCTGTCTGCTGCTGATGTAACGCTGCTTATTGTGTTGCCATTGTTTTACTGTGGCTGCTCATCTGCATGTTTGTTTATTTGGGTTATAAGCAGGGTCGGCTCTCTAGTCCTCAGACGGCTGAACTCATTGTTCAGTCACACTGACTGAGTGTGCGCCGCACTTGAACACAAGAGAAATATGTAGCACATCCAGCCCTCACACTCACATATGGAGCAGAATCAGACAAACACAAAGCTGTGCTGTTTTTCTATTGTTGCAAAGCTGAAAAACACAAAAATGATACCACTCAAGTTTTATTATCAGCAAAAGAAAATGAAGGCAGAGAAAAAAAAAACATCATCTGCTGTGCTCTGCTCTGGGCAGATGTTCACTAAGATTATTCTTATACAAGTGACACTTAAGTGTTTTCTAATGTGATGCATGCTATGCAGTAGGCTGTGACAAGCGAGACCAATGTTGTGTGTATTTTACACAGGGACGCACTACTCATTCTATATTGTTAGACCTTTTATTTATCTATTTATTGTTTCCCTCAGCATTCTCTTCAACTCTAAATTGGATTGTAAACAGATTAAAATTGGAAGCTGCAGTAGCTGCAGCCTGGAGCGGATGGTTGGAATATGCTGCCAAATTCTTCTTATAAATGGTGAAAAAGTTAGGAGATATAAGGAGATGGAAGCCTTGAGGAACAAAGACCACAACCTTCTGATTCCTGAGGAAAATGATGGAAAAGAAGGGGAACATTATATACCAATTAGCCATAACATTATAACCAATGCCAGGTAACGTGAGTAACACTGACTGTGCTGCAAAAAACACAATGTTCTGCCAGTAAAATCTGCTTTTGGGCATCTACATGTGGTTGCTTGGATACTCTTAATGTGAGTTCAAAGCACAGTAAGAACTCTAAGATGCAAATGTCTGAGATGTTGGCAGGATTCAACAGTGAACCTTATACCTCTCCATGTACCATTTAACCTCTCACCTGCTGATAAGGGAAATGTAAAAACCGTAAAGCTATAAAAAGGGAATAAAAGTTGGCCTTTGACAGAACCATTAATCCTGGTTTATCTTTTCAGCATATCATTAAACATTATTAGCTTTTTAAATCCGAATGGAAGGAAGAAACATGTAAAAACAAAAGTTGGGAAATGTTACAGAGAATAATGAGGTCAAACTTACTCAGGTTATTAGTGGAACACGCAGATCTTTCATACAACATCAAAAAATGTCTCGTTCTCTCTGTTTGGACATATAGTGTTCTATTTCCCCCCCTTTCACCAAAATGCTTTAAGCAAACCTTTAAGATGAACCGCAAGCTCTGAAAAGTAAAATGTTGAATGTATTTTCTGTTTCAGTGTGTTCTTGTGTGCCAGGTACAACAGGTCAGAGATGGACGCTCCAACCAAAGAAATTATTCCCATCAAGCATGGCTCTGCTTTGATGGTTGCTATAGCAACTTCTAAACCAAAAGCTCTTATGGCAGATAGACAGTAATCTTACCTGTTTTGTTCTCTTTTTGCAAAAAAATATATAAGTTCCCACTACGGATACATAACTGACACTGTTTTAGTATTCTGATTGCAATTAAAAAAACAGCTCAGTCTGTATTTGATATGATTTATCTATTGTTCTTGATCATGATATACTTAGATCTTCCTGCTTTGAGTCTGTGACCCACTTTTAGCAGAGTTCAGTATAAAAAGCTGCCTGTGGCATTTCTACTATGGAATCAATAATAGGATACAACACTGCATCCCTGTAGCATGACGCCGCAACCACAAAACATGCATCTATCATCTCTCTATATGTTCATCTTATTTAATCTCCCTCTTCTTCCTACCATAAATCTCTCTCTTTTTTCATCATGTCAACATAAATGTTGCAGCCAAAGTTTAGTGATATCTGGGTGTTTTTAGAGTGCAAGACAGTGTGTCATGCACACTGACAGTCTAATAAACTGTACTCCACAGGGAGAAGATCCTGCAGCGATTTAACTCTCTGGGGTCTTTTCAGATGTGAATGACTGGAGAGGCATTCAACTGATCAACCCATTATATGCTTGAAGGCAGGCACCAGTATGCCCCACTGCAAATACGCAGGTGTGATGGCTAAAACATGGAAATGTTTCTACATAATCATCTTTTAAATTTATTCAAAAATTAATGCTGCAGCTTACATGATGGAAACTATTATTTTCTTCCAGGAAGAGTTTGTAGAGTTGTTTTTTTTCTTCAGAAACTTGAGTTAAGTGAATAATGTTGGACTTACAGTGTGGCTGGGAGGTCTCCAGTATGTCTGGGTAGCCTTATCATAATGCTGCGTCCGTTTGTCCATTGGTCTGTCGCTCTGCCGTAGAGAAGAGGGAGCCCTCTGGTGGTGGCACTGACACCAGCTCTGTCGTCCTTGGTAGGACTAGAGGGGAAGGAAGGGAGCAAGCCAGAAGTCAAGGTAGAAAGGAACTTATACTCTTTTATTTAAGAGTTTAGAAGGTGATTATATTTTTCACAGCTGTCCATCATCAGCAGATGATGTAAAACTTTACTTGTGACAGAAATTAATGTTTATACTATTTTTTTAAGTCTTAAAATAAAAAAGCATTAAAAATCCCTATAGTTCTTGCATCTCAACTCTCTTGTGCATCTGATTTTAGAGTCTGCTTCTAGAGAAAATATCATACCTCAATCCAAGGCTGCCCTTTCTGTAAGGATTTAGAAAATCTTTAACAGCTCTTCTTTCTCTACTATTAGCCCTTTAAAAATGCACAATGTTGTTCAGAATAAACATTCTCTCTGCAACACACACACCTCTTCTGTTTTCTCTTTTACTTTCTTATGTTTCAAGCAGTCAGTTTGTACTGCCGTCTGTCTCAGAACAGTATCTAACACCTCTTTTCTGGTAACCTCCCTTTAATATTGTTTCTAAACCAGTTCCAGGGGAAACACAAGGCTCAAAAGACTTTGATTGCCTAATTCCAGATACAACAGGAACAAGCAGTCTTTGAAGCCTCGAAACCTGTTTTGCTGTAATTGCTATTTTCACACAACCAAGAATGCAGGGTTGGTCCATGAATTAACTGAACTCCGAGACCTCAGGTGTTTGTTTAGTCCTGATTGTTAGTCTTCTACTGCATCAGAGCAGGAAAAGAAACGCATCAGATTTCTTCTCAGTCTGGATTCCCATAAGAAGCTTCAGCACAGAGTCAGTTTAATTTTCTTCCTATCTGCACTTTTATTCTTACAGCCTTAAGACTCACTACAGCAAATCTGAAAACATGTTTTGTTTCTTTTTAATTAGACTCATTTGTTGTGTGAATGTACTATTAATGTATTGTCTGAATCAGCTGAGTGTGGGTGTTATTTCGAACTGAACAGACAATATGTCATAGATAAGCTGGTTGACAGGCCTCACTTTGATATGTTGGTGTTTCTCAGATTGATGAGGATTTGAATAATGTTAGGCTTTTTGGGGGGGTGGGGGATGACCAGGAGCACTAATGAACGCTAGTGTGGACACTGAGCCAGTCAAAATCCAACAGAATGGACATTGTTTGCAGGCATGAGTAAAATAACATACCTATCAGATAAATTTTCACAGACAATAAACATCCTTCATGTTCGTGTTTTTCTACCATTAGGAGGCTAAACAGGTTACCTGTCAAAATGAATATTATATTCATGCTTTCTGTGTTTTTCAAACCTTCCTTTTGCAACATAAAATAAATACAAAATTGCAAATAACGAAAAGCGCTGGTTGCGTCCAGAGATGCTTAACTCAAACAGATCTGAAAAAAAGAATTGTTATCAAGGACGTAAACTAATGAAAGAAGAACTAAATGCTTTCAGCAAGAACCACATGAAAGAAAATGAGGGTGAAATGACATTCTACAGCATATACAGTATTCCACTGACATTCACAGTGTATGGGCCTTGATCATTTAAAATGTTTCCATTTATTTTGTAAGGACACTTTTGAGAATCATTCTTACATACTTTAACTATAATGTTTCTGAAATGAGGGAACAAGATGCATGTTATCATAAAGACGGCTCTATATTTCTGTCACTGGTGTTGCTTGTTTAATATTTCATTACTGCACAAAAACATCTTCACATGATAACATGAAAAAAACCTGATGAACTTTTTATTATTGTTATTATTATATGTTCTGCTTTCAAATTACACCAAAAATATTCATTAAAAAGTGTCAAGATAAACCCTGTTTTCTTTCTGCATATGAAAGATAAAACAAGTATTTCTCTCTCTTTCCAACCTTTTTACTTATTTGTGTTAATAGATGAAGTTTTAAGGGATCATATTCTTACAATATAAGAAAAATTGATACCGAGCACCACAAATCATAAGATTCACAAGCTGCAACTGAATATGATAATATAAAATGTATTAAAAATAAGCAGGCCCATTGTTTTACATATAAATTTAAATATCACCTTATTTCTTTGTTTATTATGATACCAGCAACATGTCTGAAAAAATGTAGATTAAAAGCATGTGTACTGTAAAAAAAAGAAGAAAAAAAAAACATTCTGTAAGCAAGAGTTTGGAAACAGCTGTTTTCCATTAATGCTGGCATTCATCAATTTCACAACAATAATGCAATGACACCTAAAAAGAGAAACATTCCCAACCCTTTAAAAGGATTTCCACCTTTGACCCTTGTAACAAGTAACTGTCTAAATCTTTCAAATGATCTTATTTGTAGAAGGTAAAGTAACTGAAAATGTTGCACTCTTAGGGTTATGATTTAGATTTTTTTATTATTTGATTTGGTTTTCCATGACGCCAACAACTTAATGATTTGCTTCCAAAATTTAACTCAACAACTTAAAATAAAAAGAAAAAAGTGTGTATCGGTACTGAGAGTCCATCTTTCTGACTGTTCCCTCATATCAGTCATGTCCAACTCACCTGATGTTGTTGTTGTTGTTGTAGCTGTCGACACTGCAGCGTGAGCTGAGATATAGTCTTATCTTGGCTCCTCAGCTCCTCCCTGAGCATCTCCACTTCCTTCATCAGGACCTCAATATGAACACAAACATACAGTCTGTTGTACTAATAGGAGAAAACCTCGGTTGTTTATATTTTTGACGTATACACCTTCTTATCCCAGGGACATGTAAATTCAGAGGAAAGCTTCTTACCTGTGAGAGGGTGGTACTGTCTTCAGACTGCTCAGAAACATCTGCTGGAGAGTCTGTTTCCTCAAGCTTGAAACGTAAACACACACACACACACACACAGAGAAGGGGGCACACAAACAGATGCAGAGTACAAAGTGAGCTGAATCAATTGCCTTAGGCATGCTTCAAAAGCAATATTTCACTGCAGTGAAAGAATTTTACACATTCACACGTACACCCTGGTGACCCTGAGTGGCTCGTCACAAGCACCACATACCAGAGGCAAAGTATATGTATTCAATATATTTCTTGTTTTATTGAATTCAAAAAGTTGTCTATAAGTCCTGCACCTTTCATAAGTATATTTTATTTTCTGTCTTAAAGTTAGTAACAAAACTGACCAAAAAGGCCCCTCGTGTTTGTTCAAAGCCTCAAACTACTGCTTGAAATTTCATATTTTATGTTACTAAAAGTCACAAAAACATATTCAATTTGTATTATTCTGTCATTAAGAAAACTGAAAATTCACCTGATGCTTATTAAAGTCACATTGAAATATAGATTGAACTTAGAGCTCAATACTGTATTTAAATATAAACATATATAATTAAGAATTTACTAATAAAGTGGTAGTTATGGACTAAAAAAAAAAACATTTTTCTTTTGGAATATACAAAGTCAAAGAGTACCCTGTGCAATCAGCACATTGAACAGACCTGAAGAAGAAATTCTTGCCCAATATGTTAATATTTATGAAACAGCAGCAGTATTCTAATCTAAGTAGTCATAAGGAACGAAGGTCTTTCATCATATAGAACACGTGTAAACTGTGGGAAACTGCATAAGCAGGTCGAACCTCTAATAATGTTTTGAGCCTGAGCAGCTGATTCTTGAGCAAGCTGCAGTCCTGAGTCATGTGTTCGAGTGAGAGTTCATCCAGTGTCGGCCTGTAGCCCCGCTGCCTGCCTTCAGACTGGACGAATCGGGATGAGAACCTTGGACCCCTGAAACCATCATAATTCTGGAAGACAGGAGCCCTGCAAAAGAATCCAAAAAGTTATACAGAGAAAATAATAACAAGTTTTTAATTGTTATTATTTTTAGTGATGTATTTAATTTTAGCTTGTAAATTTGACAGACCTGCTGTCACCATGAAAGTGACCTGGACTATTCCAGCGGCGCTGTTTACGTCGCTGCCCCTGCCAGTTGGCCCGTTCCGGATGCTCAATGTGAGACATTCTATCAAAAACTACAAAAAGAAATTCAAAGCACAATAAGTTTCAGTCATTAAAAATGAGAGAAACTAACACAGATAGAAATCATATTAAGTTCTAGTTTGTTAAATAATTCAGAGCATTAATGCTGAATTATTTTGTTCTAACCATGAAACACAAATGGAATGGACAGTTTTAAAAGACTCCAGAAAATCTTTGCAAAAAAAATTATCTTTCAAATCTCATTTAGTTTCTTTAATTTGTGACCACAATCAAATGAAAATGTTTCCCTCACACACAGGCACAGGTCATCTCAGTTTCCAGAAGTGATTGTAAACACACAGTATTTAGCAACTCTCAGAGGCATTCAGATGTGAAATGAACCAAGATTGCGATAATAAGACAACTAACAAATGTGATACCAAGAAAATAAAAAATAAACCTAAATGAGATACTGAAACAGAGCGAGAAAAGATTGAAAAAAGTCATCTATAAATTCAACAGTGCTGTTGAAATACTTTACCCAGAAAGTCCACACAAAGCACCAGAACAGACCGTCTGCTTTGAATAAGAAGTCGTTACATTCCTGGAAACGTTAGGATCTCATATAAATACTCCTCTAAGACATAAAACAAACTGAAAAAAGTTCATAAACGTGGATGAAGTCAAACGGCGTGTGGAGAGAAATGACTCGTAGTCATGTCAGCTGATGATTTGTTAAAGGGCCAGGGAAAACATCAACCCAGCTCTCATCTTGCTTGGCCCCGTCTGTGTTGACAGCCTTGTTTTTCTGGGAACTCCCTAGGAACTGGAGCTGGGGGGAGACGACTGTGGTGGCGCTGGTGAGGAAGAGAGTGAGGTGACTGGTCGGTGTCCAAGCTTGGAAGTCACCAGCTGAGACAGAGAGACACTGTGGCCTCTCGCTGACAGCTGTACAAAAACACAACAGGAATCCTCTCATTCTATCTTCCTCTCACTCTCTATGTTTCATGTCTTTAACCGTTCTTTATGCAACATGTCAGAGACTTCTTCTCCGGACTGGACTCTTACTTCTGTGTGTTTTGTTTTTAGTTTTCCTCTCATGACATGAACTCTATCCATGACATAGAGAGCTATAAATATGGCCACTACCCAAAAAGGAGTAGGATGGGAGGTCGCTGTAATTCACATTCCTCCAGAGTGAACACCCCCCCCCTCCTCTTCTCAGGAACAAGATGATCACTGTTTACAGACACTGGAATCTAATTTAGAAATAATCAGGTACAGTGATGAATGTTGGAGGCTTATTGAAAAGATATTTAATTTGCATTTTTTAATTTTTGGAGATGTACAAAAACAATCATAGAAACATTTTATAAACACATCTAGGAGCATTTTAAACAAAGAATAACTTTAAAGTATGTTCTGAACCAAAAATGAAAGTGAAAAATACTTTGATCTTCCGAAGAGATACGTGTTTTTTTTTGTTTCAAACTGTGGGTCAAATCCCAAGTCAAGTTTAAATAAAAATAAAAGTAGTACATGTACATCACTTCAAGTTCTTTGCGGGATAGAAGTAAACAGCATCCCCCCACCAAAAAAAAAACAGTTTCAATTAAAGATTTATGTTTGAATAAAAGGGAAATAAACACCTGGATTTAAATCTTTGTATATGAAGATGAATATGTTTTACAGAACTGAGCATTATGAACCTAGTGGAATTAAACAGAATATTTGTAACAAGTACAAAAAAACTAACAAAGGAAGGTTTAAAAGGTAAAGCTGTGGAATTCGACCCAGTATTTTTTTTATTTTATTTTTTTTAGAAAAGCTCATCTAATAAACTGCCAGCTGTATTATATTTGTACATCTGTGGGCTAATACCCCTTTGCACACTTTTATGTACACAACAGTATATACACAGACTCTCTACATTAAATTCATGCTGCTGTAGGGAGTCTTGTTTGTACAAACTAAGCTTGTCAGAGTCATTCCCAGAGAACTGCAGCATTAAATCCATTAAAAGTGAAATGAAACATGATCGCTTCGGCTTTAAGAATGACAAGGGAAATATCACTTTCAGGAATCTATTATGTCTGATGAAAAGGGAGGGCGTTCATCAGCTTTCTTCTTTTCCTCCTCCAAACAACAAAATGACACAAACTCAAGGAGCCGTAACAGTGTAATAGTTTGTTGAAACTGCAACCTGATAATGTTTAACATGGAAAAAAGATGGAATTTGATCCTGTTTTATTTAGATTGATCATGTTTGGGGAGTAAAAAAGGTGAAAGAAAACACATGAGACTTTGAATTAGTGTTGCAACATGCAGACATAATGCCATTAGATTATTAATACCAGCTGTTGTCAGGAAAAATGTTTAAGCTGCTCCAACACAAATCTCGGCCTTACAATCATGCTCATGCACATCTGTGGGCTGGCTGGTTCAAGCACTGAAGTTTTAAATCAATAACTATTCAAACAAATATTAAAGAGAGAGAGGGAACATGCTACAAAAGGTATGTATTAAAAAAGTTTAATGGATGTTGCCGCTGTAAATATTCACCCAAGGCAGAGCATGTTTCAATTTATTCAAACCATTCAATCACACCAAAGAATTCTGTTGAAAATGGGAACTCAGACCTTGGCAATGTATTAATTTACATTTATGATCACACTCTTTTGCTGGAGGTATTGGCTTTTACAAAAATAATGGCTGACCTCTAGCAACTGAAACCTAAGTAGGAATTCATAAATAACAACGTTGTATGTGGGATAACATAAAGAACTGGATTTGCATGTGAGTGCTGACCATGCAAGCGATCATCTGGTAGGTCCACATCCAGCATGAGGTCGTTATCATCCAAATCTCCAGTTCCTGGAGAGTCCAGGTTGTTCACAATATCCTGAGAATCACAAAAATTGGATTTATTATAAAAGATACCATAAGTACAATCACATCTTTACAATAATGCTTCTAGTTAAAGAACTTCAATATGTAGGAGAAACTTTAGGGAGAGATTTATGACATGGAAACTTATAATGACATACCAAGTCTTTGCCTGCAATTAAGAAAGCTGTACATGCAAATATCTGAGTGACAATTCAATTTGAAGCTAACTGAATAACTATGTTGATCTCTGGCACTTGCTATGTGGAGTTGCTTTTATTACATTATGTAATCTGTACTTCAGCATCATTCAAATAAAATCCAGTCTTTGAAAATAACTTTGATAACTGTTTTTTTTCTCCATAGAGCTTCAATGTTATTGTGTTCAACAGCTGGAAAAAGTCATTATTCAATACATCAGGAGCAAACTTTGAAAGACTATCACTCAATTAAGAATGGTAATGCATGTCATGTTGAAAACCCACCATCCAAAAAAAAAAAAAAAAATCCTTTCCGCTTCAAAAAAAAAAAAATCCTTTCCGCTTCAAAATACGAAGCCAGTCTGATGGTTCTGTACTGAATATTTTAAAGCAAAAGCAGCGAAAAGAATCAATAGTTCAAAGCTTTATATTTCAAGGCGATTTTTAGGATTTACAAAATTAAATTGACTGAGTTTTGACAAGAAGACACAAGTGTGAAATGAATCATTATTGAATATCTCATGTGTTGTACAATAACTGGCTGGTGCAGAGTGTTTCAGACTGAATGATGGAGGAATAATGAAGGAACAAATAAAACAGACTTCTGTAGTTTTCCAAATCTTTTCAGTTAAAGTATGGATGGATTTTTTTTTTCCAAGCGGCAAATCAACCCGTCTCATCAATTTTACTGTCTTACTATTTATTTTATGATTTCTATTTTGCTCTTTTTGCCTCTACCGTGTTGTCGTCTTCCTTCTAACCTCATGTTCTCCATCTGACAAAAAATATTGTATATGAAAGAAAATATTTGATAACTACACATAATGATCTTTTTGAAAACATTTATTTCAACATAGACATTTACAAACAGCAAAGTTGTGATAACAGATAAACAGAGCAGGATCACAAAATGAATCCTTCATTGAGTCATGCTGCTTGAGCTTTTTACCTCTCATTAAACTGGTAAGTAAACCCACGTTCTTTTCATTTTGGACTCCTACACTGTCATGTGTAATCATGGAACTGGGGCTGTTAAAATTACAGCTTGTTTTTGTTAGAAATAAACTGTTAGCATGACTAATACACGTAACAGTTAAAATAAACCAAATGTTGCAACAGAAAAAAAACTCAACAAAACATACCAAATGTGTCATAAATACATAATTAAATTAATCAATGCTAGTCGTATTGTCAAAGCAAAATCAACTTTGTCCTTTAAAAACTGTGTAGTTTATGACATGTGTTGAAGGTGTATCCTTGAGATAATTACATCTCAGTCTTTATTTAATGCTGTTTGTGATAAATTAACAAAACTAAAGACCTATCAAGGGGTTTTTACACATTTTCAACTTCTAAAATGTTTCTCCATAGTAAAGAAATACTCTCAGTCTATGCACTGCTGTTCTTTTTTTAAGATTTTTTTTTCCATTTCCATCTATTAACTTATTTATAAAAAGGAAGTGAGTGTATGTTTATCTCTAATTTTAAAACCCAAGCTGCTCCAGAGCAGGTAGATTTTCCAACATAAGTTGCCATGGCAATACACCCCAGAAAGACACGAACCAGCTTCCTAACACTGAAAACTCCAAGTCGAACCTGAACTTACCACACTAAGCCACTAATCCTGCTTTGTATTATATGCCTCTGATCTTCACTGTGAGCTGTACACAGCACAACACACTGTTTATTCATAAAACTATTTCAAATGTGTCCATTTCTAGCTCATAAAGAGCTTTAAATCTCACACAGGGAAATGAGCAAATAAAAAAAAAACATGAAACATCAGTTCTGTCAAGAAAGGTAACGCTGAAATACATCTCATAAGCAAGTCTGGCACTGTACAGGGATCCACAATACTCAGTCAGTCTCTCATTAGGTTATACCTACTGAAATGTTAACATCAAAGCAAAAAAAAGGAACTGCGTTTTTTTGAAGAAACGTTAGAATACTGCATACATCCATCAGCACAAGCTGCTATAATGTCAATCAATGGTCAAACTCACTTTTGTGAGTAAAGGAGCAGCTATTAATGGGGTGAAGGTGAAGGATTTATACTGTAGATTCTGGAGGGGGGCATTTCTTTAAAAAAAAAAAAAAAAGAGTTCTTTATTTGTGGGCTGTCTGAAGTAACAGTTATACTGTCTCTAAGAAGAAATGCTGCAGTAGAATTTTTGGATGTTGCATTTGATTATGTCTATATAACATTTGAACGCCGAACAACAGAAATGTTGGGAGAAGATATATTTAAACTTCTGCTGAAAATAAAAATTCAACCTGAGCTCAGAATCTGCATTTTGAATGAATCTACTGCAACTGCAGCTGTTTGAAGAAAAGCATTTTTAGGTCAACAGAACTCGAGGGTGATCCAATCTGATAACACTTACTGAAAAAGCTCCAGACAACTTAAGACAAAATGTAATTTTCATTCATTCAGACAACTTCACAGCACTGAACTTTGTTTAAACATAAGTAAACTCATACATATTTATATATGTCACTGAAATATTGAAACAAATCTGAATGACCCCTAGGTGTGTGTAGGATTGTCTCTATGCAGCTCAGTAATAGACTGGTGTATCCCACCTCCCTTCCAGTGATTGTTGTACATGGACACGCCCTTGCAACCCTGCAGCAACTAATAGGTAAGTCAATACATGGATGGATAGTTGGAATATTGATAATTCTAATGAAGACGACAATATTTTGATGTTTTTGTTTCTTATGTGATGCTGCGCACTAGCAAACATTCGGGGACAGATGCGTGGAAAGCAGAGAAAGAAAACTGAGTGAAACTGTTAAATGAGTGATGGCAGCTGCAGTAGAGAGGAAAACAGAGTTAGAGAATCTTTGAATCAGCAGTATATTTTTTGCAAAATTTATCTCTTCACATTTTCTTTTGTTTTGTTGACAGAATAACAAGGTCTGCCACAGTGAATTTACTGCATGTTTGTGTAGAAACCCGGACGTGTTGATATGATAAACATATGGGTTTAGTCACGAATGAACTGACCTTAGGATAAAACACAGATTGTGTCAACACAGTAGGCCCACAGGAGACCCTTTGACAGACAAATCATATGTTTATGCTGCTAACTCATAACATTGTTTTATCACTAGAAGACAGTCACAGTTTACACATTTTGGGAATATGTAAAGCCTCTAACATCAGCTAAGCATCTTTTATCCTTCATACCAGGCGAGAAATCAAAAACCATTGAAAGGTTATGAATTCAAATTACACAAGTGTCACATTTTCAGCCCCTTGGCCACTACTGCAAACATAAATGTGGTGATGAAGGTAAGTTGAAAACAAAACAAAAGTTTTCTTTAAAACGTTGCTTTTGTCCATTAGAAAAATGAAACCAGCGAGTGAGTTTTAAGCTTTGTGAGTACAACGACATGGCTGGTGAATTAGCAGCATGTTACATAAAAAGCTCAGCATTTAGCAAACAAAGGCCTTAAAAACTTCATTCATTCAAACACTAATGACTTAATGTGTCTCAACTGGAGCTACAAGAGCCCTAACCCAGAGATAGAAAAAAGAAAGAGGAAATAGGGATAAGGCTATAGGCAATCACAATTGTTGCAGCATTGAATGTAGGCGAAAGAGGAAACCAAAGGATTATATAACTTAGTATCTTAAGGGGGAAAAAAAATCTTAGGGGGTTAGCCAAAGGTTACCAGAGAAGAACAGTAACAATGCACAGGAGACCAAAGGAATAGAGAAGTTTCAAGACAATTCAGTGACAATAACAGTAGCAACTATAAAGCTTTAAGACAAAACTTTTATTTTACCTACAAAATGTACAAATTTATCCTTAAATCAAACTACATTCATACATAACTCTAAAAAAAAAGAACGAGATAATCTAACATTCTATAATTTAAATAACTATTGTATATGTACAATGAATCAAATGCAAATTACAGGTAAAGATTGGTTTTAGAGATCATTACAATTGTACAAAAAATGAGTTAATTTTTTTAATTAAATGAAGTAAGAAGATACTTTACAACAAACAACTTATTACCTTTAAATTATTTGTAAAATTCTAATTTTAAAATGTGCTCAGTTCTCCAGATAGAGTTGATACATTCAGCTGATGCTTAGAAAACATACAGTGATTGTGAGATGTAGCTCTCAGTTTCAGCACCTGCTTTGTAAAGCTGGTATTGAACTCATCTGCATGGCACATAATGGGAATGTTATTATGAGCTCTGGTAGCCCACTCATTGATTTTGCACAGCACTATATGAATGCAGATACAGCTACAGATCAACACCAAAAGGGTTGCATACACAAATGGGTATCTCAAAGATACACAGTGCCTCCAAGTGGACGAGGAAGCATCTGCAGTCTGTTAATGCAAACGTAACGAAGGGATGTGTTTTTAATTTACTTGTGCACACAACCAGAAAACAAGAGAAACAAGTTTCAAATAAAGAAATGCCATTAGCATGCCTCGTTTTTTATGTATATTAGGTCTTCACCGTTGCTTTCTCTCTGTCCTGGCACTTAATTCAAAACAGAAAGGAAGAATCAAAGAATGTTGGTCAACCACATCAGTGACACTTTATGTTGGGTTAATCTTAAAGAGCTGTTCATCATTTTAAACAGAGGTACTGTTAAGCAACAAAATTATACCTGTGGTTTTCTACATCCCATTGTAAACAACTGTTTGCTCAGTGAACAAGGGAATGATGAGGGGTGAGCTACAAACAGATGGAGAGGAAACAGTAGAAAAAAAGGGGGTGGGTATAGAGGGAGCTCAGTGCATCCAATTACAGTAAGTGGATTCATTTCCTCTAATCAAATAGCTCAGTTAAATATCTCACAGGCAGATTCCCCCATAGAGCCAATCTTAACACATCAGCAATCAGCCACTACGTTTCCCTTTCTCCATCCTTCTGTTTCTGCCCTTTTCCTTTCCACTCTATTTTCCCCTCCAGCTCCCACTTACTCATCAGGTCTTCCCTTCCCAATGGAGAAACCACATTACCACTGACTTCTGTTCCAAAAAATGCTGCATTAAATGACTCATCCAAGGATTTCTTGGGTACTGAATTTCATGGCACCATTATCCATGAAAAGCCTGTTCAGCTGTTGTAAGTTTGACTTAAGTTACGGTGTTGTGTGTTTTAATTACAAATATACATAATGTTTACAGCTACTGTGCAGGATTTGTACAGTACTGTTATCATGACAGATTTGATTAGTTTTAGAATGACTTCAAATTGGAAAAATACAAATGATACAACCAAGATATTGTCAGCATTAGACATGGACTGTCAAAATCCTTTTGCATCTTAATTAGTCAACTTTTCTCCCTCATGATGACAATTCAAGTCATTCAAAGCAGAAATGAGTTCTAACTTACACACACTGACTCATCTTCACAGAAAAACGGATAATCAGATCCACATGTCTAATATGCATGTGTTTGTACTAATACAAACTGCACATTCTCCTCTGCCTGCTTTAGTAGTTACTATAAGTCTATTGTTGTAAAATACACCCTTTTGTCTTGAAGCTTGTGTCAAAGCCTATTACACAACTCCTAATCCCCTTAATTTTAAGCTTTATAAATTCCTGAGATCAAATATCCTGTTACAGAAAAACAGGGAACCAAAGTAAGGCCACTGGTGCTATTAAGATACAGTTGGTGGGCATGTCAGGATTATTTTCAGGGAGAGAAAAGCCTTGGCTTCCAAATAACATTACAAAAGTTGCTGCTGAAACCGGTTGGTTAATTTGCATTCCTTCACAGCAGATTTTCTGCTCTTATTCTTTCAGCTCTTAAATAATTGATTTCAAATTATTTAAAATGGATTAATGAACATGAGCATAATAAATTCAATATTCTGAAAAGATTCAAGGTGTAAAAAATAAATTTGGACAATAAGTATTATTCATTTACAAAGCCTAGGTAAAACAGCAATAAAGACTACATAAAACCTAAATGAAAGCCCAGAATTTGAGAGAAATAAATTCTATAGTCTTCTTAAAATGTTGATACTTGATCCCTTTAAGAAGCACCACAGAAAACAAATTGTTTCAAAAGCTTTTTGACATTTCCTCCACTAAAAAGATGTTTTTTGATAAAGAACACATAAGCCTACTGTTTAATACGTTTCAATCCACCTAAGATGCAACAGCTTTAGGTTTTCTTTAAGACTTTGTAAATATTAAAGCCTAACCCATTTCATTTTCCTAAAATATGCTAGACAAATGTGTCAGATAAAACATGGGCAAAACGGAGTTTAAAAGTCACTGGCAGAAGCTGCACTAAGGACGATTACTTCCCCATCGTCACTTCATAATACGTTATAAAGCAAGCTTGAGTCTCAATATTTTTTGCATAATTTTGACAAGTTTGTTTAAGATCTGTTATTTGACCCCATCTGTAATCCAAAACGTGAGTGAAAGAAGGTCAGTAGCTGATGGAATTAAGGGACTGACCAACATTATGCTTAAAATATTCTGTCAAAATTCATCACATTAATGTGCTTACCATGCTGTTGAGCTCTGAGTCATCATAGCTGTCTAATGGAGTTTCACAGCTCCCAAGGGGCTCAAGACCCTCTTCATCCCACATGTAGGTTCCACCAGAGCTATTAGAGGGTGACAGTTCAACAGATGAGGCCTGGCGGGCATCACCTTGCTCTGGAGACACCACCAATGATCCTTGTGAATCCTGCACAGGGCTTTCTTCTTTACATGCTGCAGATGAGAGATAAATGTTAAGTGGATTTTACGTATCTATTTATTTTAAACTTTTTTGCAATTGCTTTTTTTTTTTTTACCAGTCACATCTTTAGAGTCCCAGTCGGTGGTCTTGCTGTGAAAGCAATGTGAGGAGTTTTGAATGGGGCTGCCAGATTTCTGGTTGTCAAACACATCCTCATCCCTGCATACATCTTCAACACAGTCAAAGTCATCAAGAAACTCTTCACTGGTGTCACCTCTGTCTAGTGATGAGGCAGAAGATAAGGACATGTCCTCCAGGGTCTCGCCTGTCCCTTGGCTAGAGCTCTGTCCATGCACACCCCTTTCCACTCCATTGGCAATTCCATTTCCATAACTTAAATCACTGTCACTGGGGGAATTGGCTTTCCCAGCCTCCTCAGCAGGATCATTATCTTTTGTTATACCTAAAAGACCTTCACATTCAGATGCATCTAAAGAGCTGACCCTATCTGGAAAAATACACTTCTGTTGTTTGATCTGTCCGAATTGAGCCAGTCTAGAACCTACAGACCCCCCACTGTTAGCCAATGACTTCGTCACCACAGAACTGGGGAGCAAAGGCTTCTTCAAAGTTTGGGTAGTGCTTTGCATGGGAGGGATTGAGGAGTTGGATTGAGAGGAGGCAGCTGGAAGACTTCTGCTGTACTGAAGACCTCCTGTTCCTGCTCCTTGACAACCTGAACGTCCAACATTTGCATTGATTCCTGAGCCCATTCTTCCATTGCTTACCCGAGGGAATTTAAGAAAGCTACTACGAGGGGGTCGAAGCTGAGTGTTGGCCAAGGGCTTAGCTAATTCCACAGCCCGATTGAAGGAGAAGGACCTTGTGATTGGCTCATCTGTAGGTGAGGGAACCTGTTTAAAGTGAGTAAAGCTGTTTGAACGAACCATATTGTCCAGAGTCAAATTCTTCAGGGTTTCATTAGATTGGGACAGACTGTCTTGAGAGATACTTCTGGGAGAGCTGGTACCTAACATCGGTCGGACAAGACGTGAGTCTAACCCTGTTTGAGAAGGAATGCTGGAGCCATTATTGCCAATTTTAGTAACTCCATTCAATGGGCTTTGAACTACTTTATTTCCTCCTTTGGGACTCATCTTCAAGGATTGCTTGGGGATGGCTTTGGGACTAGAGACATTCATCTTCAAACAACCTGGCCTGCGCATATTAGATATCACTGGAGAACAATTATTTACTTCCTTAGCCAATGAGGAGAACTGGAATTGAGTACTGTCTTCACTTCTGTCCCCAGAAATGGCAGATGCAATTGAGTTAGAGGAGGTTACTTTGTCATCTCGCTTCCATTTGAGAGAAAGAGAAGAAGGATGGATCACACCATTTGGGCGTGTTCCTGAGGCTGTGGTCTTGCCATCCGGGGCAGGTGCTACTGGCTGTGTGTAACCATTACACAAAGTGCTAGCACCATTACTAGATGAGCGTCCACCAAATTTAGGCAATCTGGATACCATGGTAGGCCCAGTGAATGCTTTTTCTTCCATTAGATGAAGAAAAAAGCTTAGAGATTGGAAAAATTCACAACTGTTGAGAAAACAGAGAAAAACAGGATAAGAAATAATTACTATTAAAGTTATTGGATTTAACAGCACTCATAGAAGCAAGTTCATGTATTTCAAATAGTTAACCACCCTCACAATGTGTGTTTTATGGAGTAATACCCCCAAATGCCAAAGGCTTAATAAAAGTTGGGACACTGTGTAAAATGTAAATAGTGTAATACAATGATTTTCAAAGCTCATAAACCCAAATTATTTTCCCAGCAGAATGTTCACAACATATAAATGTTGAAACTGAGGTATTTTACCGCTTCATTGAAAATATTAGCTAATTTTAAATTTGATGGCAACAACACATCTAAAAAAATTGAAAATGAGCAACAAAAAAATTCAAACATAATTGGCACAATTCAAAGACAACTGAAGGGACAGTTGACATTATTAATTAGATTAATTATTAATAATTAATTTGATTAATTAGCAACAGAGCAGCATAAGGTGCCACCTCTCAAATGCCAAAACTCAAGGGCATGCATAGCTCTGATCACAGGCATATAATTAAACTCACAAGTGCATTTTTCAATTTGCACAAAGGTCCATAAGAAAAACGGGGCACATGACGTGGTAGTAACTTGGTTGTAACATATACTGTTACCTAATACAATGAAAATCAGAGAAGAAAAAAGTGTCACTACAACCAACAATATTTCTGTTCCCTTCTTCTACTTTTACTTCTGTCGCCGGATTTTATGTGACAAAGAAATCATGATTTTTGAAACAACAATCTTTCTTTCATTACTTCTAACGCTTTTTTTATCACACCTGGACAGGTTGCCAGTCCATCACAAGGCACATATAAACAGACAAGTACTCACATACTCACACCCAGGGCCAATTTAGATTTGCAAATTAACATCAAGCATATTTTTGGTCTGCCAGATGAAGCCATTTTACCTATGTCAAAAATGTCTTCTTCCATCAAAAACTAACATGAAAAGTTCAAGAAAAGGATGACAGTCAAATTTAGTTTAGAAGCACTAAACAGCAAATACAAAAACAGAAGCAGACATGTGTAAACATGTTCTCCTTAGTAGCTTCAACAAAAACTATAATTGATACTAAGCTAGCCTGAACAAATGTATGACTGAATGATAAATGTATCTAAATAAATGTAATTAGCTTTTACAAAATAAGTTCTAAACTTTAGCAGAAAATTTAATAAAGCAACTGGACCATCTTTTTAAAGAAGCTTATTGAATGATGAGATGTAACTTTCTAAAAAACACGATACAACTTGTAGCTGGCTCTGGTTTTCTCAGATTAGGCGCCAACAGGCCCGGCCAATAAATAAATGGGGGGAAATGGATACACAGTCAAGGAGAAACAAGGAGAAAGCAGTGCTGGGATGGTGGCCAGCATGTTGTGAATAGTGAATGGAGAATGTGAAACATGTAAAGCAAATGAAGGGAAAAATACAAGGCTGTTTTCTCTCACTCATTAGATTCATTCAATTCCAATCAGCCATGTTACAAGTGTACATGTGTTTGAGGTGCACCTGCATGTTACATCCATCTGGCAAGTGATGGAAAATCATGAATTTAAAAAAGTTCATTTCCAGATGGCTGGTGCAGCTAGCAGAAAGTAAACCATCTGCACGAGGGAGCAAATCAGTGACTAAAAACTTTACACTCCGAGGTGTCAAATCCAGTGGAAAATAACTTATTGCTGCATGTCCATGGAAGAGCAGTTACTCCTGTAAGAGGGAACCTCTTGACAAACTGCCACAAAGGACACAAACTCAGCCACTGCAGAGATAAGTATTGGCCCCTGAAAAGATGGGGGATGGGTGCAGTGTAGCAATGTGGGTCTCTTATCCTGAAGAAAAAAATAATCCCAGTGCCCTACATCCCTATGCAAAGACTCACGAGACTGCAACCAGAGATCTACTCACCACAGCCACCAAAGTCACTGGCTATCCTACCATCCTAATCTGTTTCACATACACACACTGGTATAAAAGACAAAAACACACTTGCACAAAAAAAAAAAAAAAATCAGGTCAACATGCAAAGACAGGGCCACCAAAGCCTCTTTGCCCTGGGGAGGGGTTGGTGACTGTCTGCCTACATTTAATGGGAAGTTTAGAAATTGTTTGTGCTACAAAAAAGAAGAAAATTGGCACAGATTCCCACTCCTAATACAATACAAAGGTCAGTCTCAACCACCCCACAAAATAAGTTACTAGATTCTGAAACATATTCAGAGGTAGAGGAGTAAATACTGAAGGCCAAATGTTGAACTCATACCTGCAGGTCTGCCCTTCCTTCTGACTGACTAAATATCTCTGAGCTTCACTACCAGTCTGGGCATTCTGTGTGTATATCAAAAACATTAAGTTAAAAGACATTATATTCATCAAAATGACCTCAGATGATCTCAAACATGATACACCTTGAGGTCTACAGTAACAACTGTTTTGTTCCAGATTCTCGCTCGGTTTAGGATAGTCAGTTGAACATATATTGCACAGTAGAATAGTGGCTAGAACTTTCACTTCACAGCAAACAGATCTATGTATAAACATCAGTTGAGGCCCATCAGTGTGGAATCTGCATGTTCTCCCTGTCCATGTATGGGGTTTCTCCAGGTTCTTAGTCCAAAAAAATGCATGTTGGGTTAAATTGTCCTTTAAAATTCACTTTGGGAATCAGTCTTAGTATGCATGGTCCTCTGTCTTGTTTGTCACTGTGCTGACCCTGTGAATAAGTTGTGACCTGTCCAGAATGTAAACAGCCATCACATCATTGCCTGCTAGATTAGACTTTGTGACCCCATGGCCATGAATCAAACAAAATAGTTACAGAAAACATGTCGATGAATGAACATTATATACTTGTATGTTTTTCCTATGACTTCACTTACAACCAAGACAAAGAAGCAACATTACATGGTACTTAAGGAAAAAAAGAGAATACTGGTGGATAAGAAAAGTAGTGGCTACAGAGGCCACTGCAAAACACAATGATACCAAGAAACAATGACACAAGACTTTAGGCAGACATTTCATCACAGTGTTCTTCTCAATGACCTGTGGCCTAGTACCAGAGTAGCAATCACTGTGTGTGAAATGTACCATATGGTGAGATTTTTTTTTTACTCACTGCCAAACAGGAATAAGAACCTTTATTCCTGCCTGACATTGACACCATTTGGCACAACTTTATGTCCCACTCAGAAGACAGCAGGCTGAAAGCACCTGCTAAAGACACAGGAACAATCTAATCTGTAAAAGTGTGGTTGTTCATTTCCTTTCTGGGTGAAATTTTGCACATTTGTCACTCTTATGGACCAAAATGATGGATACAGATGGGATGCAACAGCCTGAGGGCTGTGATCTGTTGGGTCATTGAGGCTACGCATGAATGGAGGTGCTTTACTGCATGCAGTAAATCCGTGTTCCTGCTGTTTATCCCCCTTAGCTAATGTGTATTATTTTCAGAATGCTCATGGTTTCTTATTACAGTGCCATCTTTTCACAAAGCAGTATGCCATGCTGCACTTGTCTTTGATTTGACCCTTTTTAAATGCAAGGATTCAAACAGAGGGATCAAGCAAGATTAGGACAAGGGATGATATACTGTTGGAGACCTATAAGGAATCTAAAAATATTAGTGTTGGCTCCCTGTAAAATCTAGAGTTTAAAATGTATTCATAACATTTAGAGCTCTAAAGAACCAAGCACCATCTTTTATTATGGTTTTCCTGTTGTTCAAAAATTTCCAAATAGAACACTTTGCACTCAGACTGCAAGTTTGCTTCTGGTTCCTAGAGTATAAAGTAAAATGGGAGGCAGAGCTTTCAGTTACAAGGCTACTTTTTTTTTGTAACCAGCAATCAGGTTTCCTCTGTGAGGTAGACATCCTGAGTACTTTTAAGGATAGGCTAAAGACTTTCCTTTTTGATTAATTCTATAGTTGGGGGTTGGGTTATCCTGGGATTTCCCCTTAGTTATACTGCTATAGGAGCAAAGTACTGGGTAATAAAAGATTAATTAACTTGAAGTAATTGTTGTTGTATTTGATGGAATCAGTATACAGTTTTTACTTTCAGAACATATTGGTCTTTCTTTTCTAGATCAATCTGTTAATAAATATGTCAAAACATCAAATTCACAGAGCTATTATTTCTGTTCATAGAGTTCACAATGTCATGTGGTTGTACACGGTGGACCATTTTAAAGTTGAGGGGTCACCCATCTATTGTCACAGAGCACTTTCACTTTTATCTGTTAAAAACCCTCAAAGGTTTGTCATAGTCAGGCATATTAGACATGCATGTTTAAAAGAACAAAATATATACCCTTGATGCTAGTTTTAATCCAAAGTGTTTGATCTGATGTTGGATAAATGGATAATAAATATAACTTCACTTTAAAGAGATTTTTCTAGCATTTTGAATCTAAACCAAAGTGTAACCTCATTTATCAAGCTCAGTGACTTACTGGAGCAATAACCAGGTCAGTTATCAGGGCAGGGCAGGACAGTTCTGGGACATTGCTCTCTCCCTGAACAGATTACCAGAGTGCCATTAGAGCAGCCTAATAAAATGAGATAGTGATGAAAGTTGTGGTGATGCTAGACAAATAGTACTTGGTGAATGCAGTGTTGGATAGAGCTGCACTGATGCTAAAGGATGCTAATTCAATAAGACAACAAAGGGGCTTCTGTAATGCATTAGATCGAATGACAGAGATCTACAAAGGATGTTGCAACCTGCTACACTGTGTTGTTTTTGGTAGAATAAAATATTCAGTAAAAGAGATAACCTCACATGGTTTCACCCCTCAGAGGAATTTCATTTTTTAATTAGTTCATGTGTACCGTAGAAAAGTCAGTAAGTAAAAATTACCTTAGTGAACTTCTGTTGACTTATCCAGTTATTTCATGACAAAACATATTACAATGAGAGCCAAAGCTAGCTGCAGTTCACTTTCTTTCTACCAAAATCTGAACTAGAAAGTAAAGTTGCACCCTGATAGCAAGAAGAGCAGAGAAAAAAGAAGAGACTTCAGATGTTGAGCTGTCTGCTGCCTGTGTGTGTGCATGTAATGTGAGTTGGATATAGTGTGTGATGATGGGTGTGTGGGTGGAGAGAACAGAGCCTTCATGGGGCATTAATATTTAATAGGGTATCTTTTAGAAGCACCAACTAGTGTGTAGCAAGAGAGGAAAAAACCTTTGAGAAAACGCTCTGAAAAAGAATTCATGATTGTAAACAGATAATTTGAAGGGTAAAATCGGGGTATATTTTTATCTAAATTGGGGCACTCAAAGCCAGATGTGATCAAGCAAACTCAAGAAAATTTGTCTAATAATTATGACAGTAAATTCTTCAAAATACTCAGCTGTTTGGTTCTCAAAAAGATTATGTTAATTTAATTTCCCTTCATCATTTCATGGTTGACAGGGTACAGGTTCTGCTCAGAGAAGGCAGTAAAACCATGAGAGCAGCGCCAGCTCCTTAAGGTCTCCTGTTGTGTCTGCTGTGTCACTTACTTTCATAAATCACAGCAAGGAGTCTGAAACAACACTTGCTATAATAGCAGCAGAACTAAAGACTAAAAACGATAAATTTCTAAAAACTCAATTTGCTTCAATGATGTTCCATGTAATGCTTTAATTATATGCCTCAGTCATAATCAGCTGTTCTCCATCTCCAGCTACATAATTACAGTAAAAAAGAAGAAGAAAAAACACCCCCTGAGCTCTTTCAATTGCACGATGATGAGCAATGAGAGTCTTGGCAGTGCTTGTCTAAAATCTATATTCGGAGCTTGGATGTCAGCTCCCTCATCACCATTATGATGACACTTTCAATGGTCTAGTCCCTGGTGTATGAGCGTGAATCCCAGACAAGCCTGCATGACCTTCTCAGACTGTGTTGAATATAATTCCCACTTTCTTGATTGGACATAAGGACATTAAAGGCTGGTAAGTGTCATCAAGCAACAAAAGAGGTTTTTAGTAAATTCTCAACAAGGTCATTATTGTTGTTTATACAAGTAATTTATTTGCTAAACATTGAGGGAACCATGGAGCTCCTGAAGGATAGCAAACTTATTAGACCTACTTCACACTGGATAAAGGCCCCTCTATGCTCACCACAATCTATACACAACCAATAGAAGGTGGTTGAATTTTCTGTGTTTTTTTTGTATCCTTGAGGCATTGGGCTGCTCTTTTATCATGTTCTATAGGTCAGCAACAATTTTCCACAAAGATCCAATCACTTTCACCAACAATCACACCACATCTTGGGCCCCACACAGACACGACTCTCCCAGAATACTTCAAGATGCAGTGAATTGCTAGGTTTTTACCAAGCTAGCACAAAGCTATACCCTAATGGGGTCATAGCCTCAGCATGAGGCCAGTATGGACTTAGTTCTGCTTCAAATTAGTCTGCAGCCCCATGTCATGGATATGCTACCACCACAATGATAAATCACCACAATCTCACCATGAAGGTGTTATATTTTCCCAAAACCCCCATCTGCCTATCACACTCTATTAGTTATAGATAATAAACACCTGAAGACCTCACCAAAACCCTGCAAAGACTATCCATGTTCTGGTTGAGGTTTTACACCATACTGTGGTCATCACTGTCTTAAAAGGGGCTTCAAGACTGAATTTAAAAGAAGGAATGCTGGCAACAGCTACAACCATATCATATGCTAAAAAAATATGAGACATTTCTTGCATACATTATGATACAATTAAAAGCACTTTTAGATAATAATCTTGACCCAAACACAAAGAACAAACTGATTTCACATAGTCTTCACATTGACATGTGAGGTCATATCAGCACAGTCAAATATTGTATTGTTTTAAATATCTGTTAAAACTTTAACATAACCTGTTCAGTTCCTGATTATGACTCATTGCTTCCTGCCATATTTGATGAGACAAAATCATTCCAGTATCTGGAGGCAGTAAAAATAAAACATAACTGCATTTAGTTGATTCATTCTGTGTTACAGGACAATAAGATGCTTCCTTTTTCTCCTGCTTCCCTATTTCCCGTCCTCCATCTTTTCCACTCATTGTTAGATTGTTGTTCTTAACAAACACTTCTCACAGTTGCTAGTTTTTTCTTTGGCAGCATTTTATATGATAAACAGTCGATGAGAGGGTATCCTTGCATTAAATAAAGCTACATTTGGGGGTGAACAGCTGACAAATGTCATGACTTTATGTAAGAACTGTTTGGTCAACAGATGAAACTACATTGAAATGTAGCCAGAAGAAACTCTGAAACAATAAAGAGCAACATTTCTTTTCACATTAGGATCACATTGAGATCAGCTGACAAATTACTTGCATGTTCTCTTGTTCCTAATCACTTTGAAAGAAGAAAAGAAAGACAAAATCCATCACCGTCAGATGATGCTACACTTAAGCCTGCAGGCAAATCAAAGTATTTGAATATCACGTTAACAAATGTACATGGAACCAAAGACTTTGGACAGCATTTGTTTTTTACTTATCAATTCAACATGAGTAAAGCAAACGTGTGAGTGTATGTGTAAATGGGTGAATGACAGACTGTATTGTGAAGCACTTTGGGAGTCATCTGACTTCTGGCTACACAAGTACATGCCATTTACCACTTTACCATTCAAAGGGTCACATATTATTTCAGGCATATAACCAGCACAATTAAGATTTTTCAGATGTGTCTAAACTAATACACTTTGTATAATACCACTAATAGTTACAACATACAAAGTTTTTCAGGGTAAACTCTAAACATAAAAGATGCCAGCACTCAATCAACAGAAATGTCAAATGAAACAAATAAAGTCAGCAATACACACAACAGCTCACCGAACCTATATTTACCAGAAACTTGTAAATTAAAGCAGCTTGCATATGGTGACTGAACGACTCAGTGATTTTCAGGCAGCAAAGATTGAGAAAACTTTAAATTTGTAACTGAGACCACAGTCTCTGGCATATGCAAGGTATTAGATTGAAAGGCTATATCACATGCCTCAAAGCCTAGAAGGATTATTCGAGAAGACTTGAAGGTTTTAAGGAGAGTGATTTTGCATTCTGTTTGAGTGTAAGTTTTATCACCAGTATGTCACTTGCTCACACTCGATATGAGGCTAATCAAATATCAGGAAATCAAAAAAATCAAACTGAGTTATCCCACAAAGACATGAAAACAGTGAGAGTAAAATGTAACAGATGCTGTTTTTTTTTTAACTTCATCAGTCCTTCCTGGTCTCTGGGAAGACACATTTATCGGCTTCAGACTCTGTTTCCCTGTCTCTGAGATCTTGTATCTACGCTCAGTGTACTAAGCTATTCCAAGGTTTTAAACATCTGTGGTCTTACCAAGGAAACAGCAGCACTGATAAGCATGGCTAAGTATAACTCTAATGATAGGCCACATGCAGAGCCAGAAGAGGGCAAGGAGGATTAAAGGAGAAGTCAAAGTCAATTGACTCAACAATATCCCAACATATGCAAAGGCTAAACTCTGAAATGCACAACAATGTCAACTTTATGCATCTCAAAAGAACGAATCTTTAAAATACTTAAATAAGCTAGAAAAAAAGCAATGTGCAGGGATGAACACAACACCTACTGGGGAAAGAATGACTGCACATAGCCAATACCTGATGCTCCTATTAAACACTCACCCGGCTTTATGCTGACGTCTCAGTCTAGAGTTTCTGGCATTGTCAAATAAATGACTCCATTTGTGCGGTAAAAGGTCCATTTGAGGATGATGAAAGCATATTTTAACATGTTATCTGCCTCAAGGGAGCCCCTCATGGGCACCATGCTGTCTTGGAATGACTACAATGTAGACACTGTAATGAGAATTTTGTGTTTTCACAAATAGCTACATTACACAAACTGGAAATCCCCACACACACTGAACATGGTGAAGTCTGGGTGGTCGTTGACAGTCAAATGCATGGTGTAGAGAGGTCAGCTGTCAACTGTAAACACACCCCCCAGCCAAGATGGCGCACTAGGATCTCTGCCAACAGGTGCTTAAGAAACACACACACCAACAGCTCAGCGTGTGAGTGCATGTGAGCATCCCCACCCTGACACTGATGAAAGTGTCCATCTCACTTACACTACAAGGAAGTCTGACGCCTTATCCTAATGTGAAGCCATGGTGATTTACACTGTCTGGGCAGTGAAAGATCATCTTAAAATGGAACGCACATGCATACTCAGACATCATGGGAAAGGCTTGACAGAAAGCAACTTCAGCTGTGGTACAAAAATATTATGTGCAGCTACATTGGCTAGTATAAAAACCTTGGTTAAATTTTAACTCCTGTCTGCTGAACTCTGACAGCGTGAGTCATCCTCACTCGTCCTGAAATACTGTGACATGTGCACCAGCAACATAAATTAGAGCAGCTTAGAGAAACCTGAATTCCAAAAAAATGTTTGTTTTTCTCTAACTTTTCTGATAAGAATCCCATTTTTTTCACCTAGTGTATAATTAACACTTTATATGCTTATTATATAAACATTCCCAACCCCAGTCATGGTACAGTGTGGGGGTGATGATGCTACAAAACATGTCTTCTTCCTCACTGAGGAACACTGTCATTGTATAAAAAAACATCTATATGTGACTAGTTCCACAGATATGCCGATGTTGCAACACAAAATATTATGTACATTTTTGTTACATACACTTACCTGAATTATGCTGCCATAAACACATTCACTGCCCCATCGCTGAGTCACTAAACAGTCCACTATTTATGGTGATGTAAAGAAACTAGCATTCGGAGGAAATTACAATCACTTTCTGTTTAAAACATCCTGCACTGAAGTTAAAACTAGTTTCATAGCACAGATTGTTTATTTACTACTAAATGAGTGCGACAGAAACATAAATATTGCTGAGATATTGGCTTATCGGTGGAATAAATTCCCTTAGAGTTAACGAAAAATATGAATTAAAAAGACGTTAAAAACACTGTCAGTCACCAGCCATGATCCAGCGATAAACTAGCAGCGAGCTGCGCTAACGACTGAAAGTAGCAACAAACCAACTCGAGGAAACTAAAAACGGGAAACTTCCGAAAAAAGAAAATAAATAAATAAACTCACACGCTGCAGGAAACCGAACGATACAAAGTCAGAAAATTCAAACTCCCGTCTTCATCTCGCTTCCATCTGCTGGGCGGAGCTTGTAGCTGTCAGCTCGAGCCTCAAACCATGACTTTGCACGCTAATCTTTCAGCGCGTGCGTGACCATAAATGCGACTTATTTTAAGCAAAAAGACGGTACATATTTCATTGCAAACAGTCTTTTAGTGTCTATATTTATTTCAAATAATTTCTACTCAAAAACAGTCGAATAGCTCGTGAACTTCAGCCCGTCGTGACAGCTGATGTGACGTCAGCTGATGAGCGCGGGGCGTTGGGTTAAATCAGTGCACGTGAGGAAGGTGCTCATTAAAGCGAACCGTTCAGCGTTTATTAGAATTAACGCTAAAAGCTACAGCAGTGCTGGTCTGAGCAGCTGTAGACAGACTGTCTCCTAGTTTCATACGGTCCAACTGGTGACACTTAAAGTTTAAAATTCTTAAACTAACTTCAAACTAAGCTACAACAGACTTATTTCCGAATTCATTGTCTCATTTGGAGACTTATGTGGTGGTTTTGCTTTTTATTGTGATCATGATCATATTTTTTTCAGTGAAATCATTTTGTATCCCCTTTTTTGGGAAAGTGATAGATGAAACAGACACCTGAATCTGTTTGCCTTTATTTTGATTTGGTCATTTTACACATGTAAATAAACATATTCAAATTATATATTGTATATCCCTTCTTTCATTTTTGACTTCTTGGGCTAATGTGCTCAGAGAGGCTCTTTTTTAATCTGTCCATGAATAATGCCACAATATAGAATTATTTATAATTAGTTTATGAGTCATTTAGATTCAGAATGGGGGAATCAATAACTCATATAAAAGGTGAGAGCTGCATCTTTGTTTGCTTGTTCCACTAAGTTTTTGGATAAAACTTCTACGGGAATCCACTTGGTCATGCCAAAAAATATTTTATTTTATTTTATATTTTATTTTGAAATTTTGGAGGTTGCTACAACAGATGCAGCAAACACTGACTGTGCAACATTCTGCTGGTTAAAGACCAAGATGCGAAAACTCCATTTATTTTCTACACCTGCTTTGTCCTTTTCAGGGTCGAGGGGAGCTGGTGCCTATCTCCAGCAGTCATAGGGCGAGAGGTGGGGGACACCCAAGTTGATGCCAAAAATACTCAATAAAATTATATATATATATATTAAAAATTGTCTAAAAGAAATCAACAATGTCAAATGAAAAAAAAAATCCAAAAGCATAGAGAAAAACTATTTCAAGTTGCAAAAAAAGTTAAATGATGTTTTAATAGTTTATGGTGGGTGTTTTGTATAATAATTTGGCTTCCTTTGTAAGGGTCTGCTGAGGGGGATTTTCTAAAGAAAAAAAAATCAACTTCAACCATCCTATGATCCTGTAAATTTGTTTATGACCATTTTAACCACTAGAGAGCAGCCTCTACTTTTTATTACCAATGACATTTTTAAAAACATCTTTCTTGTGTCTTTTCCAGGCTTTTTTTCTCTCTGCTGTGCGGAATACACTGAAACTTCACTTTTTAAAAGAAAAAAAAGTGTGACCACATGCTTTCTCTGATTTATAAATCACACTGCTCACCAGTACCAGCTTCATCTTCTTTTCCTGCCACATTCAACAGGGAACAAAGTTCTACAGAAAGCCAGAGAGGAAAGAGAAAACAGAAATAAAGGGGTTAAATATAGTTGGAAAGGGAAAATATAGAAATAGATCAAATGGAGAGAAAAAAAGACAATCTGTAGAAAGCCTGACAGGAGGGGTAAAATGTGTCTGGCAACAAGGTGGAGAACAAAAGCATTAACACAGGAATAACAGCTGAATAAAGTCGTGAAGGTAAGAATTCTTTTAAATTCTCTGATCAGTAAGACAGAGAAAAGAGCTGAATAGTCTCTTTATAATTCAACCCTTTATGTTCTGAGTGATCGAGAGCTTTTTTCTGTGGTTTTCATGAGACTCATTGACTTGATTTGCTTCCTGCTACAAAATCACAGTGATGATACGTGGAAGCAGTGCATCAGTACCCACAAATAATCATTTTTCTGAATTGTTTGTCCATGTTCTTCACAGACTGATGTTGAGTTTTCAGAATCTGGGTAAATATGTTTAGATTTTCTCTGTTTGAAAAAAATCTTCTGACTTTCCCCATTTTTTCCAGTTGATCTTTCAACCATGAACCTGGATGTGATGCTTATCCTGTTTTTACTTGTTTACCCTCTTTCAGCCATGGTAAGCATTCCTAAATAAGAATGTCCAATAGAAGAATTATTCCGATATGAATTACCTGTTTGTGATTCCATTAGTCAGGAGTGATTTGTTACATGTATTGAAATAACAGTTTCTGGATTATTGTAGTCGTGGCTCCAGGACTTTTAGTCACCTGTTTTACATTTGATCTGGCAAAACTTTGGGGGCAGATGTGGACCTGGCATTGACTACAAAGTCTACAGACCTTTAAGTTAAGGCATAAAGCACATGTGCAAAGATACATGTGGTATAGAGCCCATGCAGTACTGCTGGTTTCATATTAGTCTGGAAACACATTTACAGCTTGGTTTGATGCACAATGTTGATCTCTCTGTAATGAAATAACTACCAACAATACTTTTCTTACACTGAAAATTACAGATAATTTTCAATTTGATGTGTGTGTGTGTGTTTGTGGATCAGGGAGGCAGAGCTCAACGCAAACAGAGACAAGCTGAGGAGAGTCTGAAACCCTACATCGGGAGAGTAGATCCAGGTAAGACTGCAAAGCAATGCAAAAAGAATTCAAACTGCATATCAGTCATGCGCTTGCTAAATACATGAAAAAAAAAGACAAAAATAATTTAGTATGGTTTGAAAAAATGTGTAAAAGCTAATTTGTAGGAGTAATTTGTTAATAGTTTCAAGCCCCTATTTAAACAGAAACTGAGCAGATAAGGTGCTGAAAGTGAGAAAACACAATACACTAAGACTATTTATTGGTAAAAGCTTAATAAGTCATTAATTAGGTAAAACACATAATTATTTTAAAGTTTAAAAAAGTAACAATAGGTTTAGTGTGATGCTGTTTCATGGTTACAGAAAAGCTTTGTGAGATGTTGAAATGCCGTAGTCCGTTGGGATCTTGGTGCCAGGTAGTTGAAGAAAATGGAATCCTCAAACCAAAGTGTGTTTGTCCTCGGTCATGTCCAAGGTATGACTTCATCTTTACACCAATCAAATGTTTGTTTTTGGATATACAATCATAAAATTTCCAGTTTCTTTGCACGGATTCCTTCTCATGTTTTTGTTTTGCATGTGGACACTGACTCGTGCAATCAGGCAGAGGGCACCAGTGTGCAGTGTTCTGGGAAAAACCTATGGGAATGAATGTTTGCTTCATAAAGAAGCCTGCTGGAAGAGGCGTCGCACAGGACTGGCTCACACAGGACCCTGTCTGGGTAAACACATGAAACATTCAACATGACACAGAATTTCCACTGAGCTCCACAGCTTCCCAAATCAACACTGTTTTTTTTTTCTTTTAATCAGTCCCCAAGAGTAAATGCACGGAGGAAGAGTTGGGCCAGTTTCCGTATCGTCTACTTGACTGGTTTCTGCTTCTGAGTCGGATGGGGGAGTCCTACACACCTGCAGCCCTGCCTCAGAGCTGCCTCAGCCACACCCAAAGGTCACAGCTTGCAAAGGTCAGACATCATGTTTGAAGTTATCGGAAGAGGCAGGCTGACAAGATCTTTGTAAAGCAATAAATAGGATTTACAGCATTGTCTAATGATGACGTGAAGTAAATCAATATCCACAACAAAATGCGATGCTGAGAGCCGGAAGAAGAAGAATCAAAGGCATCGTTTTCCATCCCAGTGTAACCCTACAGCCAGAAAGTTCTTTTCCATTATTCAAGCACATATTGCCCTTCGTGGGTCGTGTCTGATCAGTTTTATCCACACAGCAATGCTAATTGTGCATTTTGTTAAGTTTACCACAATCTAAACTGATTCAACAGTTGTTAATGAGGATAAGCTGGTTATTTTTCGTCTTTTTCTGCATCTTTCTTTAGGAAAGATTTATGTTACTGGACAAGAACAAAGACGGCAAGTTGAGCCGCAGGGACCTGCGGAAGCTACAGTACAAGAGGATGCCTTTGGAGCACTGTGCTGCACCATTTTTCCAGTCAGTCCTGCCTCCATCAGCTTGTCGCCACAATATTTTCTTTGTCTTGAAAAAAGTGCTGTATTAAACACATTATTTATCACATTATTTCTTCCCAGTCTAATTTGTAGCAACAGAGTGGTCAAACGCGATGTTCGTGCTCCCATGACTTCATGTCACACAGGGGTTCATGGTGTAAACCTTCTGTCTCTTGCAATATGGTATTCTTCAGTTAATTAGCGAAAGAACAAGGTTTAAATATGTCACACAGCGATGGATTTCGCCCCTGCACTGATCAAATTGCACCTCCCACCATGCTGTTCTCTCTGCACTCCATCTATCTATCTATCCATCCCCTATGCCAGTCCACGCTTCCTGTGTCCTCCTCCCCACTGTTCTCATATGACTGCAGCATCTCTCCATTAACTTCCTTTAAATGTTTGTCCTCTTTTTCCCATCTTATTATATATTTCCTTTAAATAATTATGCATTCTCTCTCTGTCCGTTTCCACACCTCCGTCATTCCATCATCTTTGCATAGGCTCTTATTTTTCCCTGCTGTTCGCAGTTCCACCCAACCCCCCATTTCTCTGCCAGAGTGCAATGACAGGTTTTGTGAGAGCAGGGCTGTCCATGTCAATGTCAAGCCATTCCCAGCAATGATAATGTTTATTATCCATTGTGTCTCCCGCTGCTCCTGGATCATCACAAATTGAAGGAGTACCCTTCAGAGATAACGCCACACGGTGAATTGAAAGACAATGACGGCTGTAGAACAGCAGCTCAACGTGCTTCACACTGATACGTCTTCAAACTCTACCTTTGCGTCGCCGTACAAATTTCTGGTTGTGCATTTCTGGAGGTTGAACATGCTTGTCGAAATTCTTCTGTTGCTTGTAAGAATCACGTTTTGAGGTCACTGTTTTGTGCTGTGCTTGCAGGACATGTGATCGGAACATGAACAAGAAGGTGACCCTGGGAGAGTGGACGGCCTGTCTGGTGGATCGTTCTGAAGCTTGGTTTTATGAGTTCATGTGTTAGTTACAATCACTTACCAGATTTGTTGTAGTTGTTGGGAAATGAACTCTGATTATTCTAAAGGTTGTATTTTTATGAACCATTTGACAGGAATTTGCTTCTTTTTTTGTCTCCACAGCATTGAAAATGGGCTCCCCCAAGCTGTGTCCTACAGTAAAAGAGAACCATGACCTCCCACATCTCTTATGAACTTTGACCTAAAATACATTGACTATTTGTTCATATCTGTGCTCAACAAAACAATTAAATGTCTGAACAGGCTTACTGCCAATTACATTTACTGCTAATTACATTCTGACATTTGTACAACTGTGTTGTAAAAGACTGGGGACAAACTAAATTAACACGACATGCTTTGAATAGCCAATTAAAAGGGGAAAGGCAGGAGTGCAGATAGATTAGATGCACAGAGAAAGATGCTGGAAACTAGATGAAAAAGAACGATATGAGGACAAGAAACGCTTAGCGAGGGGTGAAGTGACAGGAGAAGAGACAAAGGGATAATTAAACAAGGTTAAGCAGTGGAGGGCTGACAATTGTCAAGATGCAATGGAGGAAAGTGAGGAAGAGGAGAAGCAAAGTGACGAAAGAAAAGAGAGAAAGTGTTTTTGTGAATGATGGGAAGGGGTAATGCACTGGAAACGGGAGTTGAGAGTAATGGAGTAAAATCAGAGATGAGGAGACTGAGAACAGAGACTGAGTGGGGGGTGGTGGGGGTGAGGGGGTGAGAAAGCAGGGGGAGAGGAAGATGAAAAGCAAGAAGATAAAGGTTTTGATGCTGCAAAACATTTCTTTTACAGCCAGTCGGTTCTGTAAAAAGCATCTTGGAGTGTGATACAGAATATTTTAAACACTTGACATCCATTTAGAAAAAAAAACACACTACATGTGCACAGCAGCTGTAAAACACACAGTTCTATAGTGAATAAAAGGGGGATTGGCAGCTCTCTGAATCTGCAAACAGGAATTGAATATGTGCAACACAACTAATAAATGTTTATTTCATAGACAAGATTTAATCAAGTAGCCTTCAGTTGTTTGTGGAGAATGTTGAATGGACTATAGTTTTCCACACTGACTGAATGTGATTGAATTGAAAAGTTCAAGTTAATGTAATTCTATCTGGCTATAATCAAAGGGGAAATTATTCTAAATGTACCAGGAAATGTCACCGGACAGTATATGAACCAATAAACTCTGCCGCATGTTTCTAAGACAAGGACTGAACTACCAAACTGAAAAAGTTACGTTTATTATTAAACTGATTTAAAGGGACCAAATTGTTGCATTACATATTGTGTATAAAATGCCATCTGGTCACTTTTCTGTGTGTTTGCCTACATACCACTGTTAGCTACCACAACTGACTATATCCTGTAACTAAATCCCAGATTGTTCCTTTGTTAACAAACGTTCTTCAGTGTACTTGAGTTGCTGCTTTCCTTCTCCCGTCATTCTCCTCCATTGTTTTCCTAATTGATTACTTGGGCTGGAATAATTCACTTGGTTTCTGGTTACAAATCTGAGACATAAGAAAAGGCCTGCTAGACAGTTGTGATGGATGTCTGTCTTTATTTTCCCTTTTTTTTCTAATAAATCACTGATCATTTAAAAAAAAAGATGTTGCTTTGATACTTGGATTAACTTATCATGACAGACCCACGGTCCATAACTAAATAGACATTTAACACATGCTTATGTTGTCAATTTTAAGTCATTTGTATATAATATGTTGCCAAAATGATGGTCAATTGCAGTGTGTCAACCCCAATAGAGTTTGTGTGATTTAAACATTAGATTATTAGTAGTGCTGGTCCTTGTCTTTAAATTTACCTTCACTTACATTATCTACGTCTTTATTACCTCTATACTACAATCTTTACTTATACTGTTTTTAATACATTTTGGGGTTTTTAAAAGTATTATTTAACTGAAATATTATTAGGATTACTATGTCAGCTGGCCTTTTTTCTGATCATGTGGGACTGATGTATGACAAACTCAAATAAACTGAACAGACTGTGCATCCAGTGTAAAAGCTCTTGTTGCAAGATTTTGGTAAATTCCTGTGAAACGGATTCGATGTTGATGCCTCAACATCACTTATGTGTGCGGCCTGTGGTGGAGTTGTCGACACAACTGGTTTCTCTGGACTAATTAGCCTTCAAATGCCCGAAGGATGGATGGAAGAAAGAGAAACATCAGAAAACCAGAGATCTCAGTATTCAGTAGGAGATGCAGATTCAGACTCCGACATAAGGCCAGTGAGGACTAAAAGCTGCTCGCTGCACATGTTTTCCAAAAACAAATTTAAAAGGATCATTATAAATATCAAAACAAGATATTTTTCAGTTCAAGTGGAGTTGACCGCTGGAGGGAGGTAATTTGCACTGGAATGTTAAATGGAAGGGGGGAACGAAAGAACAAAGGCAGAAAGATTAAATGTGACGGAGGTGAGAGAGTGTTTGATAACGAAGTGTGACCTGCAGAACAGCTGATTGTATCTCTGTCTACGACTTAAACATCTTACTCCATGTCTCACACTTCATCTGCAGGGTTCCTTTATCCAAATCAAATTTTTTTTAAATTTGAGTTATGAGGCCCACCCTCAGAGCTCCACCACAGGCCCCTTCTCATTGTGCCCACTTCTCTCCCCCTCCCCCACCCACCAATCTGCACTAATAAATTCCCTCTCATTACCTCTTGTCCACCTCTTTCCATCCCCCATCCTAACACAGAGAGGGGCAGTTGTAGATCGACCCAGCTAATCTCAGTGAGCCACAAACACGCGCTTGTTCACCTTGGATATTAGAAAAGGCAGCGATCTGTGTGCCACCGACCTCTATAACCTTGTCCTCTCTCCTCATTTGGGTGCTGATCACTGATTTGATCTACGATGGGATTGCATGCATCTCCCTCCTTCTATCTCACACATTTATACACACACTCTCCCTTGGGACTCTGACAGCACAGAAGCAGATGGGCAGCTAGTGATGACATGTTGTTAAAAATAAAGATTCCTGTTAACCCGTTGTCAGCTTGCACACCCTCCTTCCCTCCATCACGTCCCCTCACATCATCTCATTTCTGTCCATCCTTTTTTACTTCACCGATCCATTTTTCTTTATTCTGAAACTCTACATACATGTTGGCTGGCACTCAGGCACAACAAATCCAGCTAGCCATATCACCAAGATCAACACCCCCCCACCCACATTCACCACCCAAACCCCTGAACATGATATTTAATACAAGGCTGTCACACAGACAGCACATTGCATTATGTATGGCTTGTAAGCGTTCATCAATAATAAATGAAAAAGAGAGTTTTGCCGTTTCTTTTTCAGCAATTATGCCACATAAAATTTTTACTCTCTCTTTTAGTTACTCTTTCAGTGAATGGGATTTGTCCCGTGTCTGGTTTTTTGATAAAATATTAAACAGAGACACACGAGAAGAAGGTGAGATCAAAAGAAATGTCCAGGGTGCATGTGTCACTCATGCTTGTTCATCCATTCGAGGTCAAATCTCTGCACTCACAAGAAAACAGTGATTTGTACAGCACCAAAACGCACCATATAAAGTTGTAAAAACAAATCTCACATAATGTTGTTTAAGTCTAGAAATCTGTCTGAAGTTAATCCTTGACCGGACTTCAGAAGCAGCACCCATATAAGCGCTCTGTCGGATTGTCAACTTTGAGAACTTTTCTGAGATTGAAAAGTGGGGCACGGATAGTGGTTGTGCAGAAGAGTCGAGCAGCAGCAAAGGCTCCTCAGTCTAAAATAAAATTCATAAAGACAGCCAAAGTGATACATTTATTAATAGTGCTCATGAGCCACATTTTTTATTTTTCTTTGAAGTGATGGTGCAGGCAGAGAGAGTCAGGAAGAGTAAAGGAGGAGGGGGTCTCTCTGATTCTAGTCTGCGGTCAGACAATATTCCCTCAGGGTGGAGTGGGTCCCATTCAGAGCGACCTCAATAGCCCGACGCTGAAGTGCAAAGTAAAAGAGTGAGAAAAGGCCCCATCAGAAAATGGCAAAGGAGGAGTTAGCTCACAGCTCTTTATTTTATTTTTCTGGTGTTATTGATTAAAGAGCACAGGAAAAAGAGCTGAGCACCTGAGGAGGTTCACCATTGTGTGGAGATGTGAGGGCTGGGTGGGGTTGGAGAGCCACTGATATGAATGCCACCAGTCGTCTGCAATCTGAACTGGACCTGTGGGTCGTAAACAAGAAGCTTTTAATAAAACTGCATTGCTAACAGACTTTAGATGCTGGTTGTCCACTTGGTTTAGAGTGAACAAATGAATCTGCAAAAGAACCATTTTTTAAATTTGATTTGATTTAAAATTTATGGAACGGGAGTTTTTTAGTCTAAAACTAGCTCAATTCAGTCAATATGCTATTAAATTATTAAAACATGCATTTCATAGATGAAACACAGATTTGAAGAAAACATGTCTGGACAATGTTTTTCCTGCTGCAAGTGTTCAGACCTGATGAAAAAAACATTTATTTTTATATTTTTGAACGTTGTGGCCGTTGTCTTTGGATATCTGATCATCTGTGTTTTGATTATCGCTCCCTGTTTGACATCAAAACTAACCAAAGTCTGTTTACCATCAGTCAAACTCACATATTTTACTTACCTTCAAAAGATCCAGTTTCACCTTGATTTTTGCACCATCTATTACTTTTCAGCCAATCTGTGGATAACAGATGTCAACATCTGGACCTCAGGCTCCTCCTTAATTCCTCCATCACTTGAAAGAAGAACAGTATAGATTTACAACCAGGTTTAAAACTTAACAATCAGACTGTGCATTATTTCAGTTGTCTGACAAGATATTAAAGAAGAAATACAAGTAAGTAAGTGCAGTTATTTGTATTTTTCCCTTGAAATAGGAAATTATCTTAAAAAAATGCAAAAGAAAACTCCATATTCAAAGTTCCACTTACATTTCTTGCAATTAAATGTCCACAATTAATTTCTAGAATTTCCTGCCGTGGCACGAAAGTTGCATCATCTTTAAGCTAAGCTAAATTTATAGTGACGATATTTAACATGATAAACATTTTAGATTCTCCTTTTTACACAAACATGATGAAAAAAAATTAATAAAGAACAATAAAAGTACACTAGAATTAACAGTTGATTTAAAAATAAACTGGTGCTTTAATTAAAAATTGAGTGTGTGAGAATCATGTTTGATTCAGAGTTGTTTACAGTTCAAGTCCTCACAGACAAGTCTTAGTTTACTGTATTATGAATGTATTTAACTTTTACATCCCCTTCTTCGATGCTGCTCCTGACAACATATCCTCTCCCTGTCTCCTCATCACCTCCTCCATTCAGCGACCTCACCGTCAGCCCCCACGTACTCACCCACTCACTCCCTCACTCTCAGACTGCACATTCACATCCACAGACACACACACACAGTCACACATGAGCCCATTTGAATTGCAAGTGAGCTGCGCTCACTATAACAGGAGGAGGTGGGAACAAGTGAAAATAACAGGAGGGAGGGAAAAGACAGGATATGGGGGCCTTACCGACCGGATGACTTTCACACAGTGTTTAGCAGGACAAGCCTCCAAGTGTGAAGGACCACGGGACAGAGAGGAAAAGAAGTGAGGGAAGTGAACGGAGGAGCTGGGACAGCCCCTGAAGGGACACCTGAGCCGGGTTAGAAACACCTACTGAAGTACAGGAGTAAGCGGCACCTCGAGGGAACACCCGACAACAACCTGCTGTCGCTCCTCCTCTCCTCGCAACCAGCTCTCATCCTCCCTCTCCTCCTCCTCCTCCTCATCCTCTCTCTGTCTCTCATTTGATCCCATCTCTCACTCCCTGCAATCCAGAGAAGGAGAGTGTGAGCTGAGAGAAGGTAAGGGGGGAATGCATGTACATGTATGTTGTCCTTGCAGAGCATGTATGTGTGCATGAGTCTCTGAACGTATCAGATTTCCACCGCCTGAGGAAGTCAGCAACTTGTTCCTTTGGATTGGTTATTTCTGTGTGTGGTCTCTTGAGAATCTTTAAAGAATCTGAGATGGATGTGAGGCCCTTTTAAATGTAGTAAGATTGTATTTGTCTTTGGTGGAGTTGAAAGTCGGTGGTCTTTTCTCTCTATTTACCTGCAATTCTGTTGTTATTTCAGTAAAAGTATGATTGAAGAGGACAGTAGTGAGGAAAAAAGTCGCATTACTGTAGAAAAGTTTGTAGAAAAGCTCCAAAATGAAACAAGTAGAATAAGAGATCGAAGCATAATGGCACTGTGAAATTTAAGGATGACAGGAAAAGGATTAATTTATTCAGATGAGGTCGAAAAATCAGCCGTGAAATCCTATCAAGTTCCACCGTTGTTATCCTGCCATCATCTCATCACCCCCCGTATGAATCAAAGACCAGTTCTTTTGCTCATTGTAGATTTGGTGGGGGGGGGGACAACAGATCCTGCAGGGACCACCCCATGCCATTTAATCTGCCCCTGCTTACAGATAACAGAAGGCAGATGGTCCTGCCTAAGTCCAGGGAGATGGAAGAGCACTACTACAATGTGCAGACAGATAGCACACACCAGTAAACCTCTGAAACTGAGCCCACACCAAGTTCCAAATAGCGGGGGGGTAGAGGGGGGTGAAGTGAAAAGCAGACAGAAGAAAAAAGGGGCACAGAGAGACAGAAAAGGGCAAACAGAACAAAGCTCAAGTTAATTAAAACCAAAACAGTGTCCAGAGAAACGCAGTCATTTGAGAGTCTTGGATAAACATAATGGAAAAAGGAAACTCAGGAAAAAAAATAAAAAAATAAAATAAAGAGCCGAGCTGAGAGTGAGCAGGACCATCAAAGCAGAGTCAGGAGCTCCTGTTTAAAGTGGAGTGTGTATTTATTTATAGAGGGTGGTAGTTAAGTTCAACCAAGCTCCCTCTCTTAAAGCAAAAAGACCCAGCCTTTTTGCCTTATGAAAATTCAATTGACCATCATTTTCTGAGGAGCCGTATGCATATTTTATCAGCGGGCGCGTTTTGAAGAAACGGGCCTGCAAAGCTTTCTCGTGTCTTCAGCTTCATCAGGATTGAACGAGGGGGAGTGTGTGAGAGGGGCTGTGAGGTTGTGAAGCCGTCTGGTAATGTGTGGCACGCTGGACATTTGGCACGGGGGCTAAAACAAACACCAGCCAGCTTCATATGTCTGGCTAAAACTCAGAAGCAGATTCATTCCTTGTTTATTGCATTACAAAGATGTTTTTTTTCTCTCTCTCTCTTCTGATTGCAGCCATCGTTTTTCCTGTGTCACTTCGTCCACTTTGCCTGTCTCTGTCTTCTTCCCTCTAATTACTCAAACGTCCTCTTCTTGCTCTCCATTTCCACAGCCCTCCCTCCCTCATCCTCCCTTTCCTCTCCTCCCACCCATCTCAATCTGTTTTTTTTTTTCTCCCTCCGCCTGTTTCTCAGTTGAAGCTTTATGGGTAGTTCTCTCCCTTCTATCTGTGTGAGGATAATGAGCAGGCGCTTCTGTGTAACTTTGAAGCCTCGCGACTGTTTCTGAGTTTGGATGTTGGAGCGTCCCGGGGCTTGCAAGTCTCTGATGTACCTTCTGTAGCTGCCTTTATGATTCCACAGTGATTGTCATCTGATCTATAGGGCACCACACTGACATAATCCACCTTGTTAGGCGGAGGAAGGGAGTGTGTTTGTGAAGGCTGTGTGACTTTGAGGAGACGAGTTTTCTCAGGAGAGAAAGAAAAACACTGCGACCTGTAATTGTCTACTATCACTGAACCCCAACCACGCACAAAACAGCACGCCCATCTCTATATACAGATAAAAAAAGACAATGAAACACTAATAGAGCATGAGAAAAATGAAATAAAGGGAGAAAAATGTTTAGCGTGAATTCTTTTTGTTAACTGATGCATGAATTCCTGCTGCACCAAAGCACCTGCAGGTGTTGTTTGTGTACCTTTCATCACATCAGCGTATCAGCACATCATTTTCTGCTGATAAAATACTCACTAATACCCGGAATGAAAGATATTCGGAGGGTGGACCCGTTTGAACCCGCCAACTAAAAATAGAAATGTAGATAGGAAAGCAGAAACTTCTAAATCACATTAGCTACCCACTTCACACTTTGAAAAGTGATGTTTTTTTTGTTTTTAATTTTTTTTTTTTTTTCTTTTACACTGAGTGTCAAGCTGTGCTGTTTCCCAGAGTAATAAAACACGGCAATTTCTTATCCCTAACATGAATAATTCTGTCTGAATAGGATGGGATGTTTCTTCATGTCAGTGAATCATCAGTCAGTGCAGCTCTTTAGTGTCCATGTGAATGGTACAGTAGAAGTTTAACTAAGCGTGTGTGTGTGTGTGTGTGTGTGTGTGTGTGTGTGTGTGTGTGGGTTTGTATTTCTGACCTCCTGGGGACCCGTTTCCTGACTTTTACTATCTTTCTGGGGTCCGAGGGTTCTTGTGGGGACCGAAGCCTGGTCCCCTTGGGGGGGACTCCCCTTTTTAGGGTTAGGGGTTAGGTTTATAGGTATGGTGTGAATAGAGTTTTAGTTAGTCTTAGGGTTAGTTATAGATCAGTAATGGTTAAGGTTAGTAAAAGGGTTTGGGTTAGGTATAAATCTAGTTACTAAAATCAATGGAAGTCAATGGACGGTCCCCATAAGGATAACAAAACACACTTGGGGGTGTGAGTGTGTGTGTGTGTGTGTGTGTGTGTGTGTGTGTATTGGACTCTGATTGATGCTCCTGACCTTTCTGTTGTGTTTTTCCAGACTCTGGGAGACATCAACAACATAAGCATTGAGGAAAGACAAAGACTGAAAGAGACTAACTCGAATCAGAGATGGCCCTCGTGTCATTGTCCTGGTGTGTCGGCATCGTCTTGGCACTGGTCTGTGGTTCTTTATGGCCCCAGGTCCAGTCAGGTCTGGCACCTGAGAATGAGGTGCCACTTCGCCCAACTACGTGGTTACCAGAAGGAAAGATCACATCTGTCACTCTTCCTAAAGGACGAACTCGCAGGTAACAAACAGGATATAAAGTGCTCAAGTCCTTGCGTCATATTATGCAAAGAAGTGACAAAAAAAATGCATCAGATTGGTCAGATTAAGATAAAAAATTAGATCAATGTGACTTAGTTTAATACTGAAGAAGAAATAAAGGACAAACTGTCTCATTAAGAGAATACGAGCTTCTGAATTCTCATTTATCTTTTAGGTTATATAAATACAAACATCTAAATAAAACAGACGTGTGAAAGCATTTGAAACAAACCATGTAGATACTGAGTCTGTCTTTCTATAAAGTCAACATCTGTCAGGTTTGTCTTCAGTTTACAGGAGCGAGATGTCCTTATGGGACAATTCTCATTTACATAAAGTCACTTACACCTCAACTCAACACAAGTTATGTGCGAGGAACGTAACTCCCTCGAGATGCATTGCAATGAGAATATATTGTGCAGCTTCAATTTATAAACAAAGTTTATAAATTTAAAAAGTGAAGACACTTGTGTGCAGGTACAGTGATATAATAACAGCACTGAAAAGGTCTAAAACCGATTTTTGTTTCATTTTTAAAGACACAAAACCATCACATTTATCATTTAAACTGGCACAATCAGGATTAAGACTTAAAAAAAGCAGAAACAAATATCTTATATCTTATTTATTTTCGCAACTGCTTCTCTGAAAGTCCATCAGAAGCAGTTTAAGAACCAGCTGAAGGGCACAATGATGGCAAAGACAAATAAGACAAATGCTTTGAAATGTGCAACAATAAAATGTGTTACAGAACAAAACGCAAAACTTAAATTATAAAGATTAGCAAAATAAATCTTTAGAAAATGTACTTATTTTTACTTTTGATTTTATTTATTTATTTATTTTTGAGTGACCTGTTGCCCCAAATATTAGCATACTTAGCGCTCTCACTTTAGCTTAAACCACTTCATATTTATACTTTATTTAATAAATCTTTGCTTTGATCGTTTGAACATAATTTCAGACAAATTTTGTCAAGTTATAAAATTTGACACCTGCTGAACAAATCCTTTTTTTGTCTAACCATCACGTCTTCATGGTAGAATTAAATCAGTGTAAACTATAAATCCAGGTAACTATTCATGCAGCGTGAAAACTAACCTCCATAAAGACGAGTCATAAACCACAACATGTTTTCCCCATTAAAGAACAATAAACAAGCCTCATAACGCACGTCATTCCCACTTGAGTCATGTGTCACCAGTCATCCATCTAATCACAGAGAAAGCAAAATGAAATGAAGCTCATTTGGCCTGAACCTGAACACAACATAACGGGTTCTTGCTTTCCGAAAAGTAGGAGCTAAAAATGACGCCTCCCTGCGTGCTGCAGCCTGTCCACCCGTGCAGTCATGCAGAACCACATGGCAAATAATGGGGAGAAAACATTGATTCAGAAATTAATCATTCTGTTAAATAACAAAGTGCCCTTGAAAATGATATTGTCACACATCTGCTTGGAAACAACCACCATCTGCACAGGATCGTGAATAATTGTGTTTCAGGAAGAAGAGAACAAATATTTATTGAGAAATAATAAGGAGGCAGTTACAGGGTTCTCATTGAGAGTAAGTGATTTTTCTTTGAGGTAAAAATAAACATCAACCAAAATAATTGTACAATGTTTTTAAAGGGTTTGCTTGAATTTAAATGACAAAGAACTGCTGCAGCATGGCTTTTAAAATCTACAATCTGGCATAAACAGTAGGCAACTGGAAAAGCTGAAACATCAAAATAATCAAGCTTTGGTAAGAACGACCATCCAACAAAGTGAAATAATGCTGCGCACAGTGTGAACAGGAAGATATCTTGTTGCTGCAGCTGAATGGAAATAAGATTTTATCTTTTTTTATTTTTAAACATTGGCTATAAAGACTGGAACCGCATCATGTGGGTATCTCTGCTGTTTGTCTTTAGGTTGTATTTTACACTGAAGAAAAAGGCCTCGGTGATGTCAGTGACCGTCAGCCCCTGCAACTTCGCCATCGAATGGAACTTAGCCGCTCGCACCTTGAAGGACAAACCTACCAAAAGCCTGCAGTGTGAGTACACAGAGAGCGCAACCACAATCTGCTTAATCTGAAATAATCAATTAGATATTATCACAACCATTTGGGGATTTAGTGAAGGGCAAAGAGTTTAATCATACTTCTATTTGTGTTTGCTAAAAAAAAAAAAGCTAAACATGTGACCAGACTTTGTAAGAAGCATCAGTGCAGACAGTCTTTTATTGAAGATCACAGCTTTTCTTTACTGCTGGATCATATTTATAGACCCCAAAATATAGATTTATATCAACTTGTCATTTTATTTTGGAGGGTCGGTTGCATTTGTGCGTTTTGAAAAATGACTCCTGCCAAACTTCTTTGTTTCTGGACAACCTCTTATCTTTTTTCCCAAGTCTGAAAAATGGATGGAGGTATTTGTTTTTCAAAGTGCAACTCACAGTATCAGAGAAAGGCAGCAGTTGGGTGATTGCATCTGTTTGGGATGTTTCAAGGATCATAAAACATCCAATGAAAAGAGCTGCCAGCCATCAACTCAGATACTCAAAGAGTAATAATATGAAACTGTAGTAAACTCAAACTCAAACTATCAGACATATAATAAATGCACACTGGCCTAGATTAAGACCATCAAAGAAAAAAACCTAAAACCACAATTTTAACACAAAACCTGAAAAGTTTCGTGGAAAAAGAAACAACAGGAATAATATTTCTCCATCTTACCTGGACACAATCTTCTACACATTAAAGTGACATTATGAAGTTATAAAATGACACATAAATCATTCAAACTGTGCTGAGCTTCTGGGTCCCCATTGCCAGCATGAATTATTCACTTTGATTCTGTAACATTTGGTCTCATCTGCAGATGTTTTCTTTTTTTTTTTTCTAGCTCCAAGAGAACAGAGAAAAACAAGTGGGAATGTTTGCTTTTTTTCTTATGTGCATGTTTATTTGCTCGTTGCATCATACAGGTGAAGCATTTGTAACAATAAAAAAACACTTGTGTTTAAATGAAAATCCTGCCAATTATTTTTTCAAGTGACAGTTGACATTTTACGTATGTGTTTGTTTTTTTGCAAAGGATTTTCTTTATGTCGATGTGATGAGCTGTTTCATGCTGTTTGAGAGCTTACGCTGTTGTGCTTTGTATTTTTATATGATAATTATATATTGCATAATGATACTAATTGAGTTTCTGCCAAACTACTTATAGTGTTTTCAATGATAGTGATTATTATGTCTGACAATCCAAACACTGGGTGAAAGACGTTATATTAGTACCTCAAGAGAAATTTAAAATGAGACGCTTGTCTTTATAAAATAATGTCTGTCACTAGAGTGTGAGAATCCCACATGATGACCATAAGTTTAGGTACATTTCTCACCTGTGATACAACTAAGCTGTTGCTGTTGTCCAAGTAAGTCTGCGTTGAACAAAAACACAAACAGCTGCTTATAGATAATAGAAATGAATGATGCAGAATTACCCCCAGATTTGTTTTGGAGAAAAAGTGTCAAAATATTTAAATATTTCCTGCATTAACAGGCTGTTATTCTTCCAGGGGTGATTTATTTGCATTATTTTTTATCCATTTGTCCCCTAAAAAGAATCACAATTTAAATTTCATTACTAATCTTCCTCTTCTTTACAATTATGATCAAATCAATTTTTTTGTTATTGTTATTTATGAAAAACTTTAGGTGCTAGACAATTTTCTCTGCAACATCTGCCAGACACCACTTAATGTCTTTCTCAAGACTGCTGCTCCAGCTCTCTTGTACAATTGTACTGACTTGTAGAGTCAATGTCATGAAACTTTAAAATTATTTCAGCACGGATCCCCTTACTAAAGCTGAATTCATGCACGAAACACATGCCAGGAGCACTCCAAACCCTTAAACAGCTGCTGAATGGAGCATATAGGACGTAGAACTTGATGCCAAACACATGCTGTAGAAGTGTTTTGTTTACAGCACAATGAGGATGGTGGATACTGCTCTCTAATTATATTTTTGTGTTGACATGAATGCCATAGTGATTAGCACCTGTAATACTGATGATTCAGTGAAAAGCAAGATGAGCAGAAACAAGTGAGAGGAAATAACTCTTTTCAGATGAATGGAGCTTAAATGTCCATGTTCTTCTCCTCTCAGGGAGCACTAAGAAGAGCATGCCTGAGGTATGGTGGAAAGGTCCTGGTATTGAAGAGAAATTACACAGCTTCACCGGTAATGCAGTGGAGACCTACAGCGGTCCCTCTCACCCGTACACCTCCATCTACATTCTGAGGCTCCGCTCCAAACAGCAAACCACAAAAGCAACAGTGTTCCTTCATGAAGGGCCAGGATCACCAGGGGTCTTCCCTTCACTCCCAGCTGACCCGCAGGTTCACACATTAGGTGTAGGCATGACCAGTGTCACCCTAAGCTGGGCGCCCAGTGCCTCTATAACCAGCCCCCCACTTGGAGAGAACAGATACGATTACTGCGTCCTTGTTAACTCTCGGCAAAACTACCCCAGCCTCTGTGCTGCACAAGACAGCACGAGGAAAGAGAACGATCCCAAACAAGACAAGAAGGAGAAAAGAAGAAGAGATACAGAGTGGCCCATTTTGAAAGAGTGGTGGTGGGAACAGTGGGAAACTTATCCTGATGACCAAAGTCTGTCTTCCCTCCTTGCCAGTGAATATGCTGATCTTCAGTGTGTGTGTCAGGGGACAGAGAACGTTTGCACCGTCTCTGAGCTCCTGCCTGACACGCCGTATTACTTTGATGTTTTTGTGATCAACAGGCTGAACGGAACCAGCGCAGCATACAAGGGAACGTTTGCTCGGACGCACGAGGATGCCCAACCTGCCATCACACCACTGAGAGATGGGGAGCTTAGGTGGGTGACTTTTAAAAATGAAGGCTCACATTCAGAGCAGTTCTTTAGTTTTCGTCCTCGAGGTTGGCAGCAGAGTGGCCTTCTTACCTTACAGAGCTGTGGTGGAGGTGAAAAGATCAAGGCAACTGTCTCTAGCAAGGGAAAAGTTTTAACTTCGAAGGGTGTGGGGGGAGATTTAGTGCACATCTGGCTCCAGGGAAGTCCTTCCTATCTCATCCACTTGCAGCGAGAAGGAATCACCAGCAGCCAGATGTCTTCTATAACAGTCCCATCTCTACCAGTGGATTTGAGGGCTTCAGTCAAAATGCAGATTTCATCTGCCTACCACCGCAGAGGGGTCCCGTCTCTGCCTTCCACCTTGCAGATAAAATCCTTTAACCGGTTGCGTAGTTGCAACAGTGTTACCCTGGCCTGGATGGGTACGGAGGAAAGAAGCCTGTACTGTGTGTACCGCAGAAAGCTTGGTAACCTTGACGAAGGACCTGGGGGAGTATCAGCTCTAACTGCACCCTGTCTGGGCCCAGAGTCCCGCTCTGACACCGAGAGGGTTCTCTGCAAGTATTTCCAAGAACTGAATCCTCGACGGGCCGTAACTACAGCTGTGATCGGGGGCCTAGAGCCAGGAATGGCCTATGTGTTTGATGTCTATCTAATGAGACGCTGGGGGATCCCTATCAAGTATGCCAGCAAGATGGTGAAGACCAGGAAGGAATGTTGAGCTGCTGCCCTCTAAAGGATGTTTTAAAACTGTCCCAGTTTGTGGGAAAATACATCAGCCATAAACATGCTGTAAAGACAGACCAAGATTTCAAAGCCATTTGATTGTTGTTGAGAGACTTTCAGCATAAAAACGGAAACAATCTCTTGGAGAAACTGCGGTCACATTGGAATTCCACTAACAATGAGAGTGTAAGTGGATGAAAAGCATTTGAGAAGGATCTGTACACCAGCAAAAGTTCATAACATTTACAATACAGACTTTGTGCTTGTCATTTTGTTTCTTTTTGTTGGCAATGATAACGATGTGCCAGTTGTCCAAGTGCTTATTCTGTGTCTGAGTACAAAGGACAGGTGAGGTTTGTGATGGTGGAGTCAACACAAAAACTACAACAGAGACCGTGCCAAATATGCAACAGAAGCAGATGGGGCAATAATTAGACAACATATGAGACAGGAAAGATTTGCAGTGTACATTATCAGTGCTGCATATTGTACAGGCTTGTAAACACAGGTGAAAAATTATCAATTTAATGTCACTGTAATTTTGTGTTCTGTTTCGCATGAAGCAGTGAAAAATACCTAGTAACCTGCCTCATTGTCTTTGATGTATTCTTGTGCTGCTTCAAATTCACTAATAAATATGAAGTTATCTGTTTATTCTTGACTGAGTGATTGTTGCACATACCCCAAAATCTGACATGTGTTGCAGTTCTACAGAAATCCCTTCCTATTTAACACTCAACTTTGCTAAATTTGGGGCCTATATACCATAAAATAGATTAATTCAGAAAATATAACACAATTTTGTTGTTTAATCATGACAAATTATGATAAGTGCATTACTCTGTCTGTCGGCTCAAAATCTGAGTGCATCTGTTAATAATAAGCAGAGTTGTGTTTGTATATTCTTGTGAGTTTATGTTAGTGAAGTCAGCAAAACATTAACAATGTCCTCTCTATTTTATCAAACGGAAGCAAAAATTATTTTGATATCTGTATGTAATAATAAAAGTGCAAAAGTAACAAAAGACACAAAAGATTAGGACAATGCATTTAGACTTACATAGCACATAAACAATATAGTTTCAATAAATCAGCAAAAATAAAGATAGATACTTTTAAAAATAAAAACAAAACAGCTTGGAAATGTGGATTCCGTGCTGTCTTTATCCATATCCATTTTTATTCAAGATTTTCTGTTATAAAAAAAATATAGATTGTGGTTTATTCTTATTTCACTTCTGCATGAGTTGTGTATCAGTTATTTATGTTTTTCTCCCATTGCTTTTATATTTACCTAAGCTCCAACAAGTAGTATTTATAATTATAATCTAAATGGAAAAACACGTTACAATTAAAATGGTACCAAAAACGCCTCTTTTGCCAAAAAGAACCAATGTAACGCGGCTGGATCCCAACAACCAATGAGAGTGCGCGCTTGTACCTACGTAAGCCCGTCGCGTTACGTACCAATGCGTATATCAGCTCAGAGGCGCCAAATTGATGCTTACTTAGAGAACCGTATCGATTTTAGCTAATTCCTTGATTTAAATAACCTGTTCGAATCGAGTAAACGCAGATTAGTAAACTATCCATCAGTCATATTTGATTCTAACATATCCGATTAAAACAAAGCGCTGTCACGATGGGTTTGCTCGAGCGGTGTATGGAGCTTTTCAACACATCCAATTTGTATGAGGTGCTGGGAATAAACAAAGAGGCAACTGAAGCAGAAGTGCGGAGGAGCTACTACAAGGTTTCGCTAAAAGTCCACCCAGACCGAGCCCCTGAAGACCCGCAGGCCACAGAGAAATTTCAGGTTAGCTTTGTTTGCTATTTGTAGCTGCCAGACGGAGCAAGCTAACACAGCTAGCAATATGAATAAGTTTCATCCCTACCAGATAGACAAGATGTCGATCTGGATTTTTAGTTGTTGTACATAATGTTTATCTCTGATAATTTAACCCAGTGTCATTCTAAATAACTTTATAACCTAAAATGTGTCAGCTTAATTTGTTTATAACTAAAAACGTGTTGATCAGTTACATGTCGGAGGGCATCAGTAAATCATATCGAAATCATATTGTATAACAGATATATGAAATAATAACACTACATGGTCACAGGTGTTGGGAAAATTGTATGCTGTGCTGAGCGATAAGGAGCAGAGGGCTGTTTACAATGAGCAAGGAGTGGTGGATGAAGAGTCAGATGTTCTCAGTCAGGACCGCTGCTGGGAAGAATACTGGAGATTGCTGTTTCCCAAGGTAATGGAGCACACTGGGAGTCAGATGTAAAAACCACAGGGACACAAGCTGGTATTTCTAAAGGACATGTGGGGGGGAATGTGTTCTTCAGACCCTGAGAAAAGCTGTGAAACAGGAAAACAGGGAACATGATTTACCATAATCTCTCAGTAATATCCCACTTTGCAGTTTGATAATGATCTTTACTCATGTATACACTTCTATATCTGTCTGTGAATGCTGTAAAATAACTGGACTTTCATCATGATCACGTTTCAGTCTTAAAACAGCAGTTTTATTCATCTGATTGAATGTTTCGCTCACATTCATACATTTTATTTGTCACGTGATCTAACACCAGACACAACGTCAGTTGGTTTTCAGGATTGTTCTGTCAGCAGCGGCTCTCTGTTTCTTGATGCATCTCCTAGATCACAGTGGAGGATATTCTTGAATTTGAGAAGAAATACAAAGGATCTGACGAGGAACGGGAGGATGTGATCCGGCTTTACGTGCAGCATGAGGGAGACATGGATGCCATCACGGCCTCGGCTCTCTGCTGCTCTCAGGAAGACGAGCCTCGGCTGTGCGGCATCATCCAGGCAGCTATCGAGAGTGGAGAAGTCGAGACTTTCCCAGCTTTTACTCAGGAGAGTGACAAGAAGAAAAGGGCTCGTAGAAAGAGGGTGAGAACTGCACTGATTATAAAACCAGAAGATGATCAGTGTGGCCGAATTATTCCATTAAACCCTCCATTTGCTTATTGTTTCCAATTTGTAAGCTTAAGTACCTTCTACTGTCTTCATGCAACAAATGTACATACAGACCATGTCTTTTCATCTCATCTAATAATATAATACTAACTGCTCCTCCAGGCTGACAGAGAGCGACAGGAAGCAGAAGAAATGAAGAAAGAGATGGGGCTTGGAGATGAGGATGATAGTCTTGTCATGATGTTGAAGGTAACAAAGACTTCCACAAATGTTAAAAGATGTTTTCCATCTCTCAACCTGGCTTTTCTCTCCCATTTGACAGCAAAGACAGCAGTCCAGAGAGAAGAACTTCAGCAGTTTCATGTCCGACCTGGAAGCAAAATACTCCAAGAAAGGTGCAAAATCCCAACGAGGAAAAAAAGCCAAAAAGTAAAAGTTCCATTTAGATTTCTGCACAAACACAAGACTAACTGCTGCTTTTAACCTGACATTAAAGTGTTTATCTGACTCTCTTGCTTCCAGTTTGAACATGTAAATGCTTGTTTCTTTGTTGTTGTAACATTTTTCTTATTGTTAATAAAGTTGTGTATAACACAATATTTGTACACACATTTTTATAATTTTGTACAAACTTGTTTAAAGATGCATATGCTGTGTTGATGTCACATGGCTGTTTTTTGTTTGGTTCTTTTAGACTTTATCTTAAAGAGGAATCATTTTGCAGTTACTCCTGATGATCACTTGGCTTTTCTCAGACATATTACAATAAATGCAATACTTTGTACAGACAATATAAATAAATGTCCTTTTGTTGTTTACAAATACAATATTTTACATGGATCTCGTTTTCCTCATTTGCAGGATAAATGAACAGAAGGACAATGCTTTCAAATGTATTTGCCTCTTACAGCTGAATCAAAAACAGAAAGATAACCCGAGAAAAACAAGTTTTCAAATTTAATTTGGGAAGAGAAAAAAAGCTCCAAACTAACCGGGCCCCATGTGAAAAAGTGATTGCTCCCTGTTTAAGAACAGATGAGAAACAGTCAATGATGTCTCAGCCTGGAAAGTTTTACAAAGACATTTCAGAGGCTTTCGGACTCCAGTGAGAGTATTTAACTACAATTGGAGAAAACAGTGCTGCTCCTTCTCAGGAGAGACCAGCTGACCAAAACTATTGTAAGAGCTCACTGATCAAAGAACCCTGAACAACACCTAAAGTTCTGCAGGCCTCACTTTCACCAGTTAAAGTCAGTGTTTGTGTTCAACAATAAGAAACTGAGTAAAAATGGCCTCCAAGGAAGGTTCCAAGGTTAAACCACTGCTAAACAAAAAAAGAGACCCGTCTCACATTTCCCAAAAAACATCTTAATTCTCAGGATTTTTGGGAACATTCTGTGGACAGATGACACCTACATCAGAGTTTGGTGGAGGTAGTGTGATGTCTGTTCTGCTACCAAAACTCCACATTGACATGAAGGACTCGCTGCCAGTGTGTCAAACAGCTGACTGCAGTTGATGCAACTGAGGGTGGACCAACCAGCTTTAGGAGACAATCACATCTCCACATACTGCAGGTTAGTTTGGATCGTTTTCTCCCATCATGAGTCAAATCATGTTCTGAAAACTGCATTGTGTATACAGGTTATCGTTGTATCTGCTGATCTGAAACATTCAATTGCAAAAAGGAAATCTGAGGAAATGCATAAGGTAGCAAATACTTTGTTTTTTTTCACAGCGCTGTGGAGATGTTCCAACTGTACAGGAATAAATAAGGAACAACTTCTCCCCTCTCACTGAATCTTATTTACAACAAAACATTCTAAATAAATGTAATAGTTTTCTTATAAGAACACATACAGTACCAAACTCCTCGATGTAACATCAGAGAGTAACTTACAAAAAAAAAAGTGCTTTATCCTCCATTTGTCTTCTTGAGTGATGCATGAGTTCCTGCATGTTTACCAGTACAACACACCACAGGGAGTACTACATAAACACAAGCGCTGTACACATTCTGATCATACACACACTGTACGCATCCTCACACACACCTTCTACAGTTACTGTAAAATCTTTGTGTTTGGCAGACACAGAAGCTGATTTCTGGAATATAAAAATAGGTTTTAAAAACTTAATTCAAGCAAGATTGTATATAATTTTATATATAAAAAGAAAAGAGCTACTGTTGTAGAAGGAATCCGTGCAGTGGGCACAGACGCTGCAGGGTGTTTGATGAAGACAAATATAAGGAGGTTGTGCAGATCTACTACAGACCAGGTCTGCTGGCTCTGGATGAGATGCCTCCTCTCGTATACGATCGAGGTGGGACTGACACCGATACCAGAGGAGCTAAGTAAAAAAATAAATACAATACAAACATGTTTTACTACAAGCCAGCTGCTGCAACTCGTCACACAAACAGATTATTTGAGTATTTAGTCTAAAAGCTTTTCATCAGCTGATTGATTTTACCGACCGGGGACAGGCGCTTGTGGTTCTGGCTCGTCCTCATCTTTGATGGGCGCGTGCCCCAGCGGGTGGTGAGGAAAGGAGTCCAAGAAGGATGAGCTGCTGATGCCAAGGCTGATGCCTGTCACGCCGATTCCCAGGGAGTCTGAGGATACGAAGGAATGAGTCATTAACTGACGGACTGATGAGGAAATCTTCAAAATGTTTGTCCAGACTTTTGATTTGAACTTTTATTTTTCATAAAAAAAGAAAAATACTGATTTAAGCCATTTAGAAATGATGATGTAAGATTTGTGAAATAAGATCAAATGCAAGCTGCCATGTTGATTTTCATGTTTCCAGGGATATGGCAGGTTTGGGACCACTGCAAGATTTTTAACAATTTCTCATATTTTCTGACCTGCAGCAACAGAGGCTCGGCCCGGCCGGCCCGGCCCGATGCTGTCCAGTACGGTGAAGGAACTCCGGTACGGAGTGTCTGACTGAAAACAAAACCGGAGCTCAAACACGCTGCCATATTTACCACAACGGTTTACAATGTGAACTGTAAAAGCCCTGTTGATACAGACCAGTTAGAAAACAGAAGCATGTCAGTCTGGGGTGGTCTGGTTTTATTCTGGGGTGAATCTTACAGTGAGTTCTGTACCCTGTATGTGTGAGTCGTGTTGGGGCGAGAGAAAACGTCCAGCCGGTGGTGACGATCCCTCGGTACCGAACTGCCAGCCTCGTTGTTTATGGCGCTGTGGGCGCGGCTGGAGTGTCCTTTCTGACGCTGGTGGGATAAAAATTGCAGCACACAGATGATGAAGAGGATTTGGACACATCACTTATGCATTTACTAAATGCTACAATGCAGCTGTGAGAGTATATTTTATGGGGCTTTTAGTTTCTAAAACTTGTATTTTTCTCTGTGTTGCTACCTGTGCAAGTTTGGACTGCTGTGCTGAGTCGGTGTCTCCCGTGCCGATGGGGGGAAGGGGCGTGTTTCGGCTAAGTGGCAGCAGTGGAGATGTCAGTCGGTCACTGGCTGTGGTTCTGTGGAGAGGTAGAGACACTTTGAGTCCAGTGCTTGTGATCATGAGAGAGAACGACGGTGGGCATTCTGTGCAACTCACTTCCAACTCCCACCTTCAAAAATAAACATACTAAACACTCAAGACACGAGTTTTTCAGACTGATTTCTACTAAAACTCAAACAGAAGGACACGTTTCAGAGGGACTTCCTGTGATGTGTTAACTCACAGACGTGTACCACGGATGACTTCATCCATGTATACTCCCGTACTGGACTGACTCGATGTGGACACTAGAGGCAGTAATGTTCTAGGAGGCGGGTTTCTGCGCCGAGCCGACTGAAGCGGGCGGGACAGAGAGGATGAACTCTGCTCCAGGGCTCTGCGGGGACGAGGTTTGCTGATGGGTACCACACTAGAGCCTGGCCTGTTAGATGCACGCTCCTCTGGATCCCTGTGCAGCACAGAAATAGGGAAGCATAGTTGGCCAACTCTGCAAAACTGGATCAGAACCAGGAACAAAAACATGTTTTTTATCTCTTATTTGTCAAAGTGGAAACTGTTAATTAGCAAGACTGATTAATATTGTGCATAAAATGTGTGAATAATCTAAATTTATCTTAATTTTGGGGAAAGAGGCTTAAAGGTTGGAAGGATGAAACTGGGTTCATACTGGTTTCTCTGCTGCAGAGGGATACTCTGAATCACGATGAGGTCGTTCAGGTTGTGCGGCGTCGCTGCTGCTCCTACAGGCGTCCTACCAACCTGGACCATTGTGTAAGATCAGAGTGTGTAAGATTAAAAATAAAAGAGAGAAGAGAATAATAAGAAGTTAAGAACAGAAACATGTAGGAGGACACAAAAGCCCATCGGTGTTAGTGATTTTTTTTTAACAGCTTCCTCCAAAAAGAAGAAAATGTTTGACATAAAATAAAGTTCTGCAGGTTGAAAACATGCTGCAGTTCAATAGATTCAACAAGCCTTTGTTTTAATCAACAGACACGAGCACATTTATACAAGAGATAAAGATAATGAGCCGCTACGGCTGGCAAGCACAGTAAACACCACTGTTTGGCTTTAGGTGAAAGAGAAAGTTACATACAGCGGAGGATCTTTTCTGCTTTTTGGATTTCCACCTGGACTTGTGTTTTGAGCCCCTTGACTTTGTGTTCTTTAGGGACGGGAAAAATCGAGTCAGAAGAAAAATAGAAAAACAGATAAAAACAACAGGAGAAAAAGAAGGAAGGGAAAGACAGAAACAATAAAGGGAGAAAGATACAAAGAAATATAAAGATACAAAATCAAAGGGGTCAAAAAGAAGAAGAACAGAGAAGAGAAGAAGAGAGTGATACAAGTTACTGAACTGGAAGAACTGAAGGAAAGAAAAGCAAAAGCATCGCCTCTGAAGAAGACAACTTCACACAGGTCGTTTACTCAGTAACACAATATTTCTATCATTTTACTCACTTTCTTTTCATGCTCCATATCGATGTTCTATTTGTTTAAATTCAGTAATTAGAGATGAATTAAAAGCAACTACGATCAGAAATGTTTTCAAACTAACAGCTTTAGTGTTTTGATCCACTGAGACTGTAGCTTGAAGGCTCCTCCCTCCAACATGCACTCTGCAACCCATTAGAAATGAGATGAACATCTTCCTCAGACCACTGACCTGGGATTGCTGGCTAGCTGCAAGCGGTGGCATCCGGTTCTGACCCAGTTTGGGAAGCATTGCGGGCAGTGTGGAGAGCAGCATAAAAGGATTCTGGGTATCTGGCTGCATGGGGCTCAAGGTCCCGGAAATAGTTTCATCATCTGATAATCACAAGTGCATGTTCACGTCTAAATAATTCAGCCGTAAAAATTCTATTCTGTGCATGCAAAGTAGTAAAACTGAGGGATACTTAGGGTGCAGCATTCCCAGTGGCGTTGAACCAACTCCTTCATCCAGCCAACCAGCTCATGCCACACATCATCAAACAGCACGTCGAGTACGGCTTGACGGCGACACCGGTACGGTGAGACAGGCGGTAGACAGTGATGCCTTCGGACTGACTCCGAACATTCCTCATAACACTCATCATCTCTGCAGAAGGTGGACATATTCAAACCTTCTAAGCTAAAATGAGCAGGAGTTTTCTGGATAGCTCTAAAGTCAGAGACGTACGAGTACCTGCAATCAAACGCTAGGATTTCCTCCATCCGACCCTCTACTTCAATCACTCGCAAGTTGTCATGGCTACTAGAGCCGTTAGGAGGGTCGACCAGATCAGATGAAGATTTGATCAGTGCGGCTTTTCGACCCTGCACATTCAACCTTTCACACACAAAGACAACAAGAATTTGGTTAAAAAAAATACATGAACATAAATGCAAATCTCACTACGAACACGTGGCTTCTTCTACCGTGTTAACCCAGTTTCCAGGTGAATCAGCCAGACGGTCTCACTCAGACTAGTTTTTGCCAATCTAGAATGTCATCTGTATATCTCAGATATCTATCATGACTTTAGCCTAAATACTTAATCAACAGGACTGAGTATCTAGGTCACGGCACCTCAGAGTCAGCCAGGACTCCTCTATAACGTCGGCCATCTATAAAATCACCCAAAAACCTCTTGATATTCATTCAGATAATCATTTAACATACCTACATCTCTAAGTGTCAAACAGAAAAACTGTAATTTTCTCTAAATGTATTTACCTCAGATGAGCTTACTGATTGCAGTGACTGAATAAACACGACTCACGCTGCTGCACAGAAACACAGTTTTGACAACTTCTTTGTTTCTGTGTCAAATCACCGCACAGAATGACATGCAAAGCAGAAAATGTCATCTGTCTGAGGTATTATATCTGATGAAATCCTTCTATCCTGCAGTGAACTAGTGAGTCAGTACATCTGAGACTTACTCTGCACTGCCCTTATCTTTCTCCTGAGATTTCACAGCACTCTTTCTGCCAGCAGACGGACTACCGGCAGGGCTGCTGGTCCCTGGAGTTGCATACCACTGGAAGCCCTCATCAGATGGACATATCAGCTGGGTCCCGAGGATCCTGAGAGACAAGCACTCAAAATCAATAAGTAACCTTATTGTGTTGAACGTCTTCCAATATTCCCCACAATCAGAATGAATCTTTGATCCCACCGTTACGCCGTCTCACTCAGAACTACCCACCGTAGATGTGGGAAGCATGTGGTCCACTGCTGGCATTCATCCTGCAGCCCCTGGAGGATCCCCCCGCCACTGCCTCTCCCTTCATACAGCTCTTTGTCAATCTCATCAAACATTTGCTGCACCTGCCGAGATGCTGCCTTGTCGAACTCCTGTGGGATGGAAAAGGGCAGGGAGAGAGAAAGAAACACAGGCGATATAGTTAGTTACGTATCTGTTTTCAAACACCAGCTGCTGCGTTTCATTCTGTTGCTCATCTCAGGACAACATTCCATTTCTCTGCCAGTAAGCTGCAGTCTGTATAAAAAGGAGCTCTTCTGAATGTTTGGGATGATTGTTTGGGATTGAGCTGAAACTTCTGTGAATTAGCTTGTCTGACTTAGAAAAAAATCAAACAACCCCTCCAAAACCCTAAATGATTCACCAAGTCCTGGAAAAGTTGTGCAGAACCAACTGAGTGCAGAAATCATCATCATGATATCAAACCAAACACAACTGAGTCTTGCATATTAAGAAGTAGCACACATGCCATCTGGCACACTGTTCAGATTCTGGTTCTGTCTCTCCGTGGTTTACCACACATTTTCATAAACGTGTTAAATGTCGACAAGTGTTATTTAAAAACTGACATCAACGGATAAGTGTCAGTGTGTTTATGCGCTTTTCTCTCTGCAACAAAAATCGGATGGCTTTGATGGCAGAGAAAAAGCTTCCCGAGCCAGGCTGGCATAGCTGGAAAGAGAAGTTGTCGACTTACATCATAGCCCCAGGAGAAAACTGAGCTTCTCTCAGTAGAGATGCCCGTCCCTGTGGAGCTGTGGATACCTGACCAGGACTGGGTGGAAGCAACTGAGATGACAGTGGGGCATTCAGAATGGCCTGAAGCTGTGGACGTCTGGGAACTAAACCAGAAAATAAAGAGGAGAAAAAAATCTATTAGTTTTCAAACTTCTTTTTTCCCCATTACAAACTATTTCCTTCTGTATAAAAAGACAAACACGCAAATGTAAAGCGAGATGCAGTTTTGTGCTGAAGGAAAAATAACTGATGCATGTTGCTGATATAATCAAAGTGGAAATGAAGAGCAAATGTCATGGTAATTGAATATTCTAACAGCCTGCCTAATTATTCATCCTTTTGACTGCACATCTGAAGAAGGCAATGTGATATTAATTAATCCGCTACTGTTGGGTGTCACATAGCAAGAACCTTGAGAATCGGCTGTCTTCTCAAGATGGTGTAACATTACAAAACACGCAGGCGAGAGTGTGTGAGTTTGTGTGTCCCTTCATCAAACCAGTTCTTTGAGGTCTTCCTCTGGAATTGCAAAAGGTCTGACCCTTAGAGGGACTCAGTTACCTGCGGTGTGCTGAGACGGCTTCTTGCAGGTCATGGAGATGGCGATGTTGGGTTTGGTTATGGATTGATTCTTCAGGTAGAGGGTGGTGATCCAGGCTGCTTCGAGACAACCCACGGCTGCAAAAAACACAGTTTGCTAACTTAATAACAACGTTAGAGTGTCAGATATTTTGGGTAACAGCCGCATTGTGTCTAAAAGCACATACGACCCTGTAGCTGCTAAAGAATAAGAGATATCCTAAAAGTGTAAAGCTGCATCTCCTTTTTACGGAAAACATATGATAATCCTAACAGTTAAAAATGTTGATAGTTTTCTGGAGCCAGGGGTCAAGAAGGTGATCAGGATTATGTTTCTCTGAATCAACCCTACAGGGAACCTTTTATTAGCTGATCATTACACATTATCACTGTGAAAACGAAAGCTTGAATACTATGGCACATCTTAAAAAAGTCAAACTATCAGCCAACTTCCTCTGAACTATGACAAAGGAGCAAAAGTGCAAAATACCACCACTTGGTTCAGCTTGTGAAAACCACCATCAGCATCATCAAATCTCAGTGATGTTGACCAGATCTCGCAGAAGATGTGTGTTAATAACCAAAATGTATCTTTAATCATTACTAGTGTCCATATGCAAACGATTTTAAAACATTTCTGAGTAAATTATGACAATATGCACAATATGTTTGTCTACACCAGCAGCAGGAATCGTTTCCTTAATGTTTTACTCAGTCATTGCGGTTGGTAGAATAAATCCCATACAGCGTTTTTCTGCTTCATTATCAGAACACGTACTCACATCTCCAGTTTGTGTGATACAGGTTTCCTGTTGTATCGGGAAATCATCCTCCTTTCTCTCCGTTTTTATGGGGTCGAGCCCTCGTCTGCCATCTCTGCTTCTTTCTGCGAACAGCTTAAAACGAGCTCCAACATCTCGATTCGTGGTCCGCAGATACAAGACGCGCTCGCTGATGGGAGGAGGCTACGATTCCGTTTAGCTAACTGGTGTTTCATGGACCGTGACACAAAAACAAGGCACTGGTAGCGATATAAAACAACTGAAATTCATTAAACTGTGAAGTCAGTGTTGCTGCATTAGATAATAATCACGTGTCGTCCGGAAGCGTCCTGACAGTTCAGACTGTAGCTTAAAAAATGTATATTAAGAGGTTTTAATGCTAGCATTAGCACCACCGACTACAACAATAGCGCAGCTGTCATGGATACGCAAGCGTCACTGCCGCGTGGTCTCATGGGAAATGTATTTTTAACGGCCGTGTAACAGGTTCAGGAAAATTGTTGTTTTCCTGCATTTCCCAGCATTCCCTTCACCGATGGGGAAACGTTGCTGAAATGTTTCCGTTTGGTTTAAATTGAAAATATTTAGTTTGCGATTAACCAGTTGGTTCTATTAAATAAGTAAATAGTAATAATTATTTTCATTTATTTTTAAAGTAAAGTATGTTGTTTTGTTGGTTTGACTTCAACTTTTGACTTTTGACTTGTTGGTTTGACTTCAACAACAGGAACTTGAGCGGCAGGTTTGTGGGGCAGTCGACTACAAATTGCGGACGGACCTAAACAGTGACAGATGGCGTGAAAACGACGTTTAAAACCTCTAACGACTTATTTTTTTGTAACGACAATAATTCGTACAACTTTGAGATAAAACTGAACTTTTGAAACAAGACCAGGTAAAATAGGGACACTTTGACGCATTGGTTATTGAGTTTAACTGCTAGAAAACATTCTTTATTCTCTTTGTGATAATGACGTCTGTATTTTCCCCACCAGCTCTCACTATGGACGCCCTGCAGAGGAGGGTGATTCAAGAAGATATGGTCCAGTACCAATTCTTCTTGATCAAGTCAGACGATTCAGCTTCTCAGCAGACTGAAAAACGCCTCAAAGAGCTGACAGAGGACATTTTGGCAAACGTTGCTCCACTTCTGGTACAACACATCTGGCAGCATCAGACATTCAACCTCAAGTATCACCCAGAGAAAGGTAAAATCTTCTCACCAGCACACAGAAGGATCATTGTAAATGTTAAATAAGATGTAGTCACACGATGTGCACATTGACAGGAGGTATTCCTGCTCACATTGGAGGCAGCACTCAGTTCAGAGACAACGTTGAAGATGAGTGGTTCATTGTTTACCTCTTGCAGCAAATCACAGACACTTTCCCAGAGCTCACAGCCAGGTGAGGGAGCATGTCTTTAAAAACAAACCAACAAATTAATAAATTATGCTCTAAGTTATTTGCATGTTTCTTTTGTGCTCCACAACATTCAGTATTGTGTGTGTGTGTGTGTGTGTGTGTGTGTGTGTGTGTGTGTGTGTGTGTGTGTGCAGGGTTGAGGACAATGATGGGGAGTTTCTTCTTATTGAAGCAGCAGATTTCCTTCCCAAGTGGCTGAACCCAGATACCAGTGAAAACCGGGTGAATCATCCATGGCGGATATTGTCATAGCCTTTTGTATTTTGTTGGATGTTTTATATTCATTCAGGTTGACGTGTCTTCTTTGGGATTTCGTCTGAAGTTTATTGATACATGCACGTCATCTATTCGAAACTGACTGCATTGTTTTTTATGCAGGTCTTTCTTTTCAGGGGGAAGTTGCACATCGTTCCTTGTCCCTCTAAATCCTGTTCTGTGGGCTTCTCAGCTGATGTGGTACCCAGTGTGGCTCAAGCTCTAACGCTGCTCTCTACACATCCAGAAGCCTGTCAGGCCAGCCCCAAGATACAGTCAGCTCTAAAGAAGAGGCTAGACGGGTGAGAGACTTTCAGACAATATGATAAAACCAGTCAACACAATCCCCTGCTTTCCTGCTGAACAGATACACTTAAAGATTAAGAACTCAAACACAGAAAAATTCAAAACTGAAAAAAATATGCAGTGTAATTCTTTTTCTCTCAGATTTCCAGAGAAAATTCAGAGTAACCTTCACCGTGCCCATTGTTTTATACCTGCTGGTATTGCCACTGTGCTGGCGCAGCGACCAGACCTGGTCGCCCCTGCTGTATCAGCTTTTTACCTGCGTGATCCAGTGGACCTGCAGGCCTGTCGCAACTTCAAAACATTTCCTCCCGATACAAGAGTCCTCACTTTAGTAAGCATTTAGTAAACATATTTTCTTTTAGCTTTTGTGAAAAGCTCCTTTTAACTCAACCTATATTTTTAAGGTGACGTTCACCCGCTGCCTGTACGCCCAGCTGCTGCAGCAGCATTTTGTTCCGGATCGGAGGAGCGGCTTTAACCTCCCTCCACGCTCTCATCCCCAGTACAAGGCACATGATCTTGGCATGAAACTGGTGAAGGATGTTTTATATTCTTCTTCCATCTTTCTTGGAGTGAGTGTGCAGATGACTGTTAATTTAGACTGTTATAATAAGTTGTTTGTGTGTTTTTTGTGTCCTGATCTCAGGCCCATGGCTTTGAGATCCTGTGCTCTAAGTGCAGGCTGCCATCTTCAGAGCCTGATGCTCCAGTCAGCTGCAGCCCTCAGTGGAAAGGCTTCTTGGAAAGTCTGAAAAAGAATGGCTACTTCCGGGTTTGTCTTTCCAATTTACTTCTAAATAAAATCACTCGCTATAAGAAGCAGTACACTCAGCATTTGGCCACTGTATGATCAGTTTATCCTCATTGCTGTCAAACACAGGGAGAGTTGGAAGGTTCTGCTCTTTACAAAGAACTTTTAAGATCCGCAGAAATGTTCTTCAAGCACTCTGTTGCCTCAAAATCAAGGTGAGAAATCACCCTGTGCTTAAAGGCATCAGCTGACTGCATTGTGCGCCATCAGTTCTGTTTACTTATCAGTCGATTTAACACTCGGTCTGAATGTGCTTGGTGTGAATGTTGTTTCAGTTCACTGTCACCGGGAGAGGAGGTTCTTCAGCTGCTTCAGAGCAGCCGTCCACTCAACTTGGAGGAGTTGAAGAAACTTGAGTCACGGCTCCCCCAAGAGGACAGTGAGTCAGAACTAAAAAGGATTTACAAAGTCTGCAAATTCATTTCACACTCAGTCAGTTTAGACGTGAGGATGCACGTTTCACTTGTCTGTGTTTCTCTGCTTTGATTAAAATCAGTATTTTTCATTTACGCTTCCACTTTTCCACTCTTTCCCAAAGTAAGTTCTTCTTTTTGTCGATCTCCAGGTGACAGCTGGCTTGATATCACAGATCAGGATTTGGAGCAATTGTTGCAGGATAGAAGCAGCGGGAGAGCTGATGTTGGCAGCAGTTCTATGGAACAGAAGCAGCATGTTAGAGATGCAACGGAGAGGGTAAAGGAGACAGAGGACAGCAAAGAAGAAGAGGAGAAGGCTGGTTACAGCCTGATAGCAGTCAGTCAAGGGATGAAGGACTTCCTTAATGCCATGTCATCACACGAGGGAGCCGAACTACCCTGGTGAGACAGAATAAATAAATAATGATGTAGTTGTTGGATTAAATGACATTCTGTCTGGGTATGATCTGAAAGAGAGACTAAAATGTGATCAATGACTAAATTATCTTTTTTGTGACTTTCCTTCTGTCTGTGCAACATCCCCCATTTATTTCTTGTATTTCAGGAGCAGTTTGTCACAACCTTTCAGTTTTAACCCCGACTCCATGGCCAACGCTCTGGACAGACTATTAGGTACAAACAAACTTTAAAAGTTCAGATCTCAGGTTAAAAAAAAAGTGCCATAGTTTCCTCTTGGTAAACAATCTGCATTTCATTTTCACTGTAATGTTTTTAAGGAAACGAAGAAGAGCTAGATTCAGATGATCTGGAAGATGATGATGATGATGATGATGAGGATGATGGTGATGAGGAGGACTCACCTGATCACGCAGAGATGAATGAAACAGAAACTCTGGACAGTCTTAAAAGATACATGGACCAGATGGATCAAGAGCTGATGAGCACTAATGTAGGACGAAGCTTCACTCAAACGGTAAATATATAAATATTTATATTATCCTCAATGTAGTTTTATGAAAAATGCAGCCAAATTATTATGAGTCTATATATTTTTGTTTTTCACAGAACGACAAGGCCGGCTCGGACAACGCCTCCTCTCATCCCTCAGCAGGAGACAATGTCTTTAAATCATTGGAAGAGACAGAAGAAGAGATCCAGCCTTTAGACATTGATGTCAATCTGGTCACAAACCTGTTGGAGTCTCTCAGCAGTCAGGCCGGTCTGGCTGGTCCTGCTTCTAACCTGCTGCAGAGCCTGGGTCTACATCTGCCGCCCAACTCGGATACTTCATAGGAAGTCCAGTGCTTCCATTCGTTATAAGAAAAACAACTTGTTTTACAACAGCTCTCAATGGGTTTGCTGTAAATCTGTATTTTTCAGAGGTTAGCACAAAAAATTTTTTTAAAGGTTTTGAAATGTACATTGTTTACAGTTAAATCATGTGCAGAATATGGAAATGTGTTTGTCAGTTTAACTTCTCTGCAACTGTAATAGTAGATTATATCAATTTTGTCAAGAAGAAACATGAACTAGGTAGATTATGTTGGTTTCTGTGACCAAAAACATCTTCTATAAAAAAATTAAAAACCTCAAAGATACAAGAATTTCTCAATTTAAAATAAACATAAATAAATAGAGTTTATCATGGAATTTAAACTCATACATCCACGTGAAACCCTGTGATGTGTGTATTAATGATGGTTCATGTATTTTCTTACACACAATAAATAGTTTTCTAAGTAGTTTGTTTCCATCTTATTTTATTAAATATGCACAGAAAATAAACATAATTTAAACTCTTTTAAAGGATGCACAAAGATAAAATAACATGTAATACATATTTGCAGAAACTGCAATAGTCAAAAGTTTCAATTATATGACAATATTTCTGATAAAACTGACTGGAAGAAAACAACAGCTTACTGAATTCGTCTCCCGTTCATCCGACATCTAAACAGTCTGAATCATTCGGGGGCATTTCGAAACAGCTTCTGGTTAAAAATTCATCCAGTCAAATTTAGGTGCTTTATTATTCTAACACTGTATGAGTACATGCCATAAACTGAGTTCAGTGGTTTTACGTGTCGTGCAAACAACCTCTTTTTTTTCATCTGAAACACAGAGTCATTAAAAAAAAACCTTCACAAACATCTGGTTAAAATCAGATTCAGCAGAAAAAATAACTCGATCTCTTAAATACTGATAACTTGTAGCTGAAGAGGAGCCAAAACTGAACACTCAGACAATATTGTTTAAATAAGTTTTCATGAAAATTAAATGCTCTTAGCTTTTAATGCATTGGTAAAAGTTTTGCCTGGTGATGAACATCATGTTCATTATTAGACTAGAGAGATTTGTGTTTAGGTAGTTTATCTTGTTGATCTTTTAGGTAAATCCTCTTCTCACACTGACACACTAAGGGCAAATATTTATTTAATATTTAAGTAAGTTTCTTGCCCAAAAAATATGAAAGAGAGGTACGTAACGTTCGTATTCATGGAAAAATCTTCCACCGCTGATTATCTTAAATTATGCATGAGCAGAGGTTATAATATCCAGCAGTTAAAGGTACAGCTGTTAATCACTGACTTTGCAGATTCTTCTTAGTTATGAAAAGTTACCTCTGCCACTTGCTCTGTGTTTTCTGCTGTATTGCAATGTTAAATTTGATTAACTACAACAACAAAAAATCTATTATCTTTGCTGAATGGAAAAAGGTATTGAGGCTGTCACAATCCAGTATAACAATCTAATAAATAAGAATGATTTACTACCGTTCATATCTTAGATCTTTGGCCTTTTTATTAGATACTTTATTTATCCCTCAGTAGTAAAATGATGCTACTTACTATGTTCTATTTCAGAGATCAAAATATTATTTGTCCCATAGCTTAGCTGCTACCTTCATCTGTTTATGAAGATATAATATACATCTGCTTTTGTTTTTTTGTTTTTTTGTGATTTGGTCTGTTCTAATTGAGATTTTTTTTAAAGTTTTTCAATTGTTATAAGAATCCATGATGCAGAAAATCCATTAGGACTAACTTTTTGACAACTGCAACTTCGTAGTGGTGCTGAGGAGCTCATGACACAGACGTGGAATTGTAGGACATTCCAGAGAACAGTGAAACTACAAAAGCTGAAGGAACGGCTGCACCATCTGCTTTGCAGAGTAAAGCAGCGCAGCAGCAAGCGGCGAGACACAGAGAGCAGAAATGCAGACCAGGAAGTTGAGCACCATCCCCAGCAGGAGAATAGCCAACAGGTATCCATGGAAAAGCAGACTGTGCCAGCTGCTGTGACTCAACACCTGCCAGGGACTGTCTGGGTGCAGCAGCCACAAGAGGCCCAGCACTCCACTCTGGTTGACCAGCTGGGTGTAGTAGATGTCAAAAATGGAGGCTTGAGTATCGTGAGGTTGGTGGCGTTCAGCTTCAGAGACTTTGGCCAAAACAACTAGAGAAATACTCTGGAGGATTAAAGCCAGAGTTGCGTATGCAAACTCCAGAGATTCAGTGCAAGCAATTCCTTTGGATGCTGAACAGAGAGAAGAAAAACACAGTCACAACACAGACCTGCAGAGACCTTCGTTTAACTTAAATTCAAGTTTACCTGAGATGATGATAAACATCCCACTTAGTATGGAAATCAGAACAGTGGAGTGGTTAGATGGTGGAGATGTCAGCTTGAGGGTGAAACTAAAACCCACAGTGACCAGAGGCAGCAGGGGCACGGTGAAGAGGAAGAGGCTGGTGTGTGAGATGTTAGCTTTAGCCCACATGACCAGCACAGCCTGTACGCTGTTACAGATGGCCGGCAGTAGCAGCGTCTCACCGAGACACCTGGAGTAAGGTTTAAGAGGCACCAGCCCCACGACATGGAGGAGGTTTAAGAATACAAGAGAAACCAGAACCTGGAGATGAAGAATTTAAAAAAATTAGAATATTATTTGTTTCAGTTGCACAAAAAGCAAAAATAAACCATTATGTTTGTGTATTTTTATGCTTTGTAATGGACCTTGATGTCTAAGGTAAAATGTCACATAGCTAATAATTAATACAGACATTTGCATTATTGCATGAATGATTTGGTTCTGTAAATATTGATGGTTCTTATGCACCTTCACCCAAGACAAATTCCTTATATGGTGCAAATAATACTTGGTAATAAACCAATTCTGATTAATACATACATTGTGGACTTGGATCCAGGGTGTGTGGATGAAAGGTAGAACCACCCACTGATAACAGTGTGAACAACGTGCCAGATTAAAAAGTGCAGTGACGGAACTGTGAACTTTTGTCTTTCAGTTTTCATTGATGGATCACACAGCTGTCTTACCACAGAGTGGTGTGAAATGTTCCATCAGAACAAATCAACTCTACATCCTCCGTCGTTTTTGCATGAGCTGCATGGAAACACTCAATTGGGATCAAACTTTGAATGAGGTCACGTTCACATGTCAGTCTAAAGATCAGCAGTTTAGTTAAACATTATCATGTGATCCTGTTTATCAACACCAAGCACTTTCTGTCACGACTGACACTAACTTTGTCCTTCAAACTAAAATACACACGCACCGAAAAAACAAAAAAAAAACTACAACAGTCTATTCAATCATTAATAAGACAAGGTTCTGTCATTGTTTTATTTATTGTGGAACCTCTACGTCAGCGAGCTGGTGGCTGAAAACTTTTCAGTTTATTTTACGAGATATATCATTCATTTTATTGTGACAGGACAGAAACGACTCTGATGTTTGTATTTGGTATGTGTATCACCCCTTTCACACACTTTTTTAAATGTATGTTATTTTTTTAACTCTAGTAACTGTGTGAAAAAAGCAACAGACACTAACCTGGGAGAAGCAGAGAGCCACAGGATACTGGTAGTGATACTGTGGGATAAAGATGCCAACCACAAAGTTTCTGAGTTTATCAGCTTGGCCATAAATTATCACAGCCACCAGACAGAAGGTGGGAATCAGGGGCTTGAGAGCGTGATTGGATGAGAGACTCTTCATCACTGAGGGACACCATCCTGTTCTCCATTTCCCTAAACTGCAAACACATTTTAAAATCAGTGGCAATAAAGTCTTCAACAGATTTGCATGAATGATTTCAACCCCCCCCCCTCCAAAAGCTAAACATGCAAATTAAGTTTTGAGGATACATGAATGATGTAATGATGGAAAACAGGATTACCTCCTCTCTAATGGACATACTGTCATTCTGTACAGAGTCTGCAGCTCGGTGTGTTTTGTGTCTGTCGTGTATCATCAATGTGGTGAAAAGAGAAATTCATACCATCAATATGTAAAAAAAAAAAACATTAATTTCTCCACATAATGAAACAAGAATATCACATTTACACATACAGTGGGGCAAAAAAGTATTTAGTCAGCCACCAATTGTGTAAGTTCTCCCACTTAAAAAGATCAGAGAGGCCTGTAATTTTCATCATAGGTATACCTCAACTATGAGAGACAAAATGAGGAAAAAAAATCCAGAAAATCACACTGTCTGATTTTTAAAGAATTTATTTGCAAATTATGGTGGAAAATAAGTATTTGGTCAATAACAAAAGTTAATCTCAATACTTTGTTATATAGCCATTGTTGGCAATGACAGAGGTCAAACGTTTTCTGTAAGTCTTCACAAGGTTTTCACACACTGTTGCTGGTATTTTGGCCCATTCCTCCATGCAGATCTCCTCTAGAGCAGTGATGTTTTGGGGCTGACGCTGGGCAACACGGACTTTCAACTCCCTCCAGAGATTTTCTATGGGGTTGAGATCTGGAGACTGGCTAGGCCACTCCAGGACCTTGAAATGCTTCTTACGAAGCCACTCCTTCGTTGCCCGGGCGGTGTGTTTGGGATCATTGTCATGCTGAAAGACCCAGCCACGTCTCATTTTCAATGCCCTTGCTGATGGAAGGAGGTTTTCACTCAAAATCTTACGATACATGGCCCCATTCATTCTTTCCTTTACACGGATCAGTCGTCCTGGTCCCCTTGCAGAAAAACAGCCCCAAAGCATGATGTTTCCACCCCCATGCTTTACAGTAGGTATGGTGTTCTTTGGATTCAACTCAGCATTCTTGAGTTGAGTTGAGTTTCTACCAAAAAGTTCTATTTTGGTTTCATCTGACCATATGATGTTCTCCCAATCCTCTTGTGGATCATCCAAATGCTCTCTAGCAAACTGCAGACGGGCCTGGACGTGTCCTGGCTTCAGCAGGGGGACACGTCTGGCACTGCAGGATTTGAGTCCCTGGCGGCATAGTGTGTTACTGATGGTAGCCTTTGTTACTTTGGTCCCAGCTCTCTGCAGGTCATTCACTAGGTCCCTCCGTGTGGTTCTGGGATTTTTGCTCACCGTTCTTGTGATCATTTTGACCCCACGGGGTGAGATCTTGCGTGGAGCCCCAGATCGAGGGAGATTATCAGTGGTCTTGTATGTCTTCCATTTTCTAATAATTGCTCCCACTGTTGATTTCTTCACACCAAGCTGCTTACCTATTGCAGATTCAGTCTTCCCAGCCTGGTGAAGGTCTACAATTTTGTTTCTGGTGTCCTTTGACAGCTCTTTGGTCTTGGCCATAGTGGAGTTTGGAGCGTGACTGTTTGAGGTTGTGGACAGGTGTCTTTTATACTGATAACAAGTTCACACAGGTGCCATTAATACAGGTAACGAGTGGAGGACCGAGGAGCCTCTTAAAGAAGTTACAGGTCTGTGAAAGCCAGAAATCTTACTTGTTTGTAGGTGACCAAATACTTATTTTCCACCATAATTTGCAAATAAATTCTTTAAAAATCAGACAATGTGATTTTCTGGATTTTTTTTCCTCATTTTGTCTCTCATAGTTGAGGTATACCTATGATGAAAATTACAGGCCTCTCTGATCTTTTTAAGTGGGAGAACTTACACAATTGGTGGCTGACTAAATACTTTTTTGCCCCACTGTATGTTTTATTATAAAATCACAAGATTTCAAATTATATATTACTGTATATTAGAGCAGGTTAATTTGTTAAAACATTTTGAATGATTGCGTTCCAAAATATTGGAATTTTGGGGCATTTCAAAGAAATCAAACTAAAATAAAGAATTGGATAACAATAAAAATGTTTGTATAAAATAGCTTTTTAAGCATTTTCTGCTAAATACGACACAGAATAACTTCAAAGATACTATATTAAAAACAATATGCTGCTCCAGTAATAAAAACCCAGCCTAGCTATAAAACATCTGATGAACAAAAGGCTTGTAAAAAAGTAGAGAATAAACATGCTGCACTTACCATTTGGAAATTCTCATGAAGTTATGTTTTTTCCAAACATTTTAGCTAACAAAAGTCAAACAACAATCATTCATCGTCTGTAAGAGAAAAAATTAAGAATCGTTTGCATAACATCCTCCTGGGAGTTGCTGTGAGCTGTTAACCTGCTCTCTGAACTGAGGTCATCCACCTCATTTGCTTTTATCACGAGTCCAGATGGACTTTGTCCTCCTCTCTGTTTGTCCTGGAATAATCAAAGACAAAATCTGCATGAACCAAACTGAAAAGTCCCTTTTATTAGAGCAGACAACATCTTTTGGACTCGGTTGCATATTTCCATTTGCTGACACACATCGTTACACATTATGTGTCATGAACTTTAATTCAGTCTATGTGACTCATCTGTAATGACTCATTTTTATCCCATAATTGCCCCTTATATTAAAACAAAAAATACAATTTGATGTGTGTTTGATACATTCCATTTGCTGCTCAGAGTCTACATACTGTAGGTAAACGCACACATGCACGTTACACTGAGAGGATGGAGGTCTTTGCACACTGAAGCTCAGATAAACAGCAACCGCAAAAGGTCACTGATTGATCAAGGCTGCCATAGCAACCAGAATTTCAGCTGCACAGAGATGTCTTTTATTATTAGCCTGATCATGTGTGTTTGTTGCATGTGCAAATTTTGCACCACACTGATATAATATTGCTCATTTTATTTCATTTATGTTCTGTTATAAAAAAGTATAAACAATATGTGAGTTAATTAACAACTGACAGACATAGACAGTCTTCTTTCAGCTTTGTTAAAGTAGAAATACAATTTTTAAAAATCATTTTTGGATACTTAAGTTTACTTCAATTTCCCCTAAATAGTTATATTTCACAATTTATTCTCTTATCTTTTCTAAATAAATCTAATAACTTTGCAGATTATTATAACAAACAGGATTCACATAAAAAATCCAATTGTGTACCTCAAATCTCTACTGTTACAAAACAGTAATTGTAGTTGCAATAAGAGACAAAAAGTGTAAAATTTTAAAAAGTGTTTTTTTTTGTAAAGATGGCAGCAATCCCTTTTGGTTTTTTATGTATTTAGACAAGCATCATCCCATCAATCCTCTCCAAACTGAGGTTATTCACAATACAATGAGTAAGTATATAATTATATATGTGTGTGTATGTGTGTGCAGGTCTTTATGTGGATAATTGTGTACTCTACTTCTGCTACTTGAATAATAAACATTAAACACACACACACATCAAACAGTATTAAAATTACAGAGGTAAAAGGTATATGTAATGTTTGGTGCCAGCTGTATCAGCTGGAACTGAGCAGTAAACTAGACCAGCTGTATGGGGTTTAATTATGTTTATTTAGTAGACACATGGCTGTTCATATGTAAACATCATAATCTCTTCAAACAGGATAAAAGACGGAGAACAGGTAGAGAGGTCAAATGACTCAAGTAACAAGGCTAATATTGAGCAATACTCCAGCCCTGGATAATTTTAACTATCTTTTCTGGAATTGTTGATCTGTGTACACTATTTAAGTAAATATTTAGCAATATATTCTGATGCAAAATGTCTGAAATGTAAGATTTTTTTTTAAAAAGTGTATGTTTAAGGGGTTGAAGCTAAATAATTCTTATGGCTACATCCAGTGTTGGAGGATATGTTGTCTTTTGGGTCATTCTGACCCGGAGAAATGTGTATGAAAGAACATTACAAGGGTTTAAAACAAAGGTTCAGCCATAAATACTCAAGGCACACTGATGCTGATCTATCTGTGAAGCCCTGAAGTGACCAGAGTACTCTGCTCTCATCATATTAGCTGAGCATCCAGCATCTGACAGCTGGATTCCCTGAGACTCACATGGAGTCAGGTCACCTGACTCAGGTGAGTGTTATACTGGGATGCAAATGATTCTTCTAAAATCTAATTTTACGCTTCAAACTTTGTTTTACACGTATGAAAAAAGTGTTACTTAAATCAACCACAGGATGTCGCTGTTGATTTACGTATTTCTTTAAAAAAAATTCATTGTGTCTGTTCCCTCGAGGGCTACCGTAGTTCAAGTTTCTAGCCCGCGTGGGCATCAATGTCCAGGTCTCAATAAAACATTTAGAAGCATCATAACGTTGTTTAAGAAATCGAGGTGCACATTTATGTTTGACACCTGCAAGAAAAGTGTAAGCTTTACGAACTTCAAGTGAGTCTCAGTTTTAAGGTTAATGAAACCGGCCTTGTGCGGAATTCTGTTCCCCTGAAAAATTGTTCACCCCATGTCGGGAGCGCGCACAGCAGCAAGGGAGGCGGATCCAGGCCGCGCGTTTCTGCTCGACGACACGTAATTTATCGTGCCAAAATTTGTTGTTTTTTCTATGAATCTTCCATTTCCTAAAAAAACAGAATACAAAAGAATGTATCATATTTATTCAACAGTTTTCTGTGGAGCTTTTTCTCGGTTCACGGTGGGTCTGAGTGTTTTCAAACGTGTTCACTGAAATAACTGATCTGTCATATTTGGTTTCCGTTATAACATGGGAGTAAATGAGTGTATCTGAAACATTTTTACTATATTTATTCATCTTATATTAGAGAGTACTTCCTGTGAATTGAAAACATTTGCTATTTCATTTGCCAAAGTTAGAGGGGTGTGTGTGTGTGTGTGTGTGGTGGGGGGGGGGGGGGGGGGGGGGGGGGGGGGGGGGGGGGGTGATGTAATCACAATGAAATGGAAACCCATTTTTACACAGCAAGGACGTAAGTTAAACATTAAATATCATTGCTGGACTATGCAACCAGGTATTGAAAACTGCACACACACAAAAAAATGAAACAGTGACAAAGAACAGTGTAGAAATCCGTTTTTCTGAGTAGCAAGCTCACTAGACGCAGAGTACTGACCTGAGAAAGCTTAATTAACAAGCCTGTGACCTCGGCTTGGTTTTTTATCCATATTCACAAAGGATAAATCTTTTCCAGCTTCACACTGCTAGATGTGTTCATAAACTATAACTGTAAATTTGGACTTTGTGTTTGTGAATTCTTGAAGTTGTAATGTTTTAGGTTTATTCTCACAGAGAATAGATACACTACATGTTTGTATAATGTGGTGGAAACAAGAGTTAACAAATTACTAATTAAACAAAAAGTTTACAAATGACTATAATATGCACAAATTATCAATTAATTATATTTGTCTTTTTGACTACCCCATAGTGACTACCCCATACTGCAATGCAAGTAGGAGATGTTAAACTAATAATAATACATGATATTCAAAATTACTGTGAAAAAACACTATTAATAAACGAAACAGAACACTTACTGTAAAACTAAATGTAAATAGTGTGGACTTTATAACAACCCCCTTCACCAGATTTTTCTTGTCTGTCTGGTCTCATAGATGCTGCATGTTTTTACATAAAATGCTAAATACAACAAGTAAAATAAAAACTAAAATCTATAGCAGCTGTGTTAAATGTCTGAAATAACATTAAGAAAATTCCACCCCAACTGAAAATGACAATGTTTTCCACTTAAAATTGTATTCTTATCATTAACATTATTTTGAAATACAATCTCAGTTTAGTCTGATAAAGGGTGTTAGAGTAAAAATGGCTTTTTGATCAGGAGGTGGTTTCTTAAAAAAACGATTTTAACAGATTGCGATACAGCTTGGCCCTTTTCTCCCCCCTTTAAACCTTATAATAACCCCCTCCTGGCTGTGCAGCCGCTGTTACGTAGCGTTTTTACTAGAGGCAGCCCCTGCAAGGAACCGAATACATGGCAGCCTGCACGTAGCATTCAGAGACAGACTGGGAGAAATCCAGCCCCAACGATCAGAGAACCAACGGAACACCGAAACATCACAGATAGGAGGAACCACCGGAATCTCTTCTCCGTTAACTTCTGCACCGAGCAGAGGAACTTCTAACGACTCCGGGATGCTCTGGGAGAGGTAAATATGTTCTCTTAAATCAGATTAGATTAAAGAAAATCACGTGTGTGAAACTGTGGGACCAGTTAGTCTGGATGCAACTTAGATCAGATGCGATTGTTGCTAGAAGCTGGTAAAATAACTATAATGTCGTAAACTTTTCATTTTATTGGACTAAAGGGAAATAAGAGATCTAAGCCAACAATCTGTCCGCTGCAGGATTGAATGTTTGGTTAGACATTCCTGTGCAGGGCAGCGTGGTGTGATGCCGCTCTTTGCTTAGTTTAACTCAGTTTTGCAGGTTAGAAAAATACAAATGCACATTTCGTTGCTTTAATAATAGTCTGTGATGAGATACTGAGTGAAGGCCACTGTGTATCACGGGTTTCTCGGTCAAAAAGGGAAACGGTCCGTTCACCGGAAAACGCTTTTTGGAATCAAGTTTCTTGTTGTCTAAATAAATAAAACAACCTCCATGTGGTGCTTTTGGAGAAATCGGTGAGAAATGAAGCGAAATTAAACCCTAAATGTGACTGGATCGCTCGGGTTTTTCCTGGTTCTGGTTAGTCGGACTCCATAATTGGACCGTTCGCAGATCCGAACGTGGGTTTCCTCGGTGGGGAGGGGCGAAGACGTGGCAGTCCTCCTCCATCCACATCCCCCTGACTTCTGTCTGCAACCAGGAAAACATCTGCAACTTTGTAACAAAGCATACATAAGTACCCGCATTAAGAGGCAAACAGGGGTTTTACGACAGTTTTTATCACTTTACTTTGGAAACAAACAGGTTTCAGACCAAAAAAGCGTTTTCGTTTTTATTTTCTTAAAAAAAAAATCCTTAATTATGAGCTTTTGAACACAATGTGAACCATAGCTTATTTTGTATGATATAAAAACTTTCCTTAACAAGAAAATAGGAACAAATTTCTTTAGAGGCAATAATAATAATAAAATAAAAAGGTAATTGAAATACGTTAATTTCTTTTGTCTGTGTCTATTCGTTGGTAAAGTTTTCACTTGTACTTGCTTTAGCTGTTGTTATAAACCGGATTTAAAATATGTAATACCAAACAGCAGAATAACTGAGCTAAAATAATAAAAAAAAGCTCCATATTGTTCTTCTCTTTCTGCTTTACGGGTCTCATGAAAAGGTCTGTACAATGAGTTTTTTATGGGTCCTATATTTAAAAACCAAAGCTAAGTGATATTCAGAAAAGAAACGTTTTAACTGAGGAAATGAAAATAACAAATGCTGCATTACTTGTATCTTATTTTTTGTGTGTAGTCACATTCCAGTGGAATCTATTTTAAATCTGAATGAGTTGCATTTTTTCCAGCTCAGTAGCGTGCTGCTGACCTAAATTGAAAACCAGTAAGAATTTGCCTTTTTTTTTTTTCACAGGTTTATTTCTGTAGTTAGTCAAAACTTGCCTGAACTTGTTGACTGCTGCCAGTTTAACACTGAACAGACACCTTCCTGGTTGAGCTTTACGCTGCCACCAGGTGTTTTTATGTTGTTGATTCTTTTAAAATTGTTTGTCTTTCCTTCTTGATTTGACCTGAATCAGATTCACTCCTCTGATGATTTGTGTCACTTCTTTTCCAGAATGGAGCTGACATGTTGGTGCTTATTGCTGTTGAGCTGCCTGCAGTCGCTCTCAGCTCACAATGACTTCTTCACCTCTATAGGTAACATCATACACATGCTATAAAACCACCATGCAATCTCACTGTTGGGGCAAAAAGTACAGTTTCATCAAAATATCTGAAACAGATTGTTGCTTTTTGTTGTGGCGTATCTTTAGGCCAGATGACAGATCTGTTGTACACAGAGAAGGACCTCGTCACGTCTCTGAAAGATTACATCAGAGCAGAAGAGAGCAAACTAGAACGGGTCAAAAGGTGAGTTCATGTGCACGTTACACTCTCCAAAAAGTAGATATATACTATGAAATGTGGATTTTTTTTTTTATTTCTTTTTTCTTTTCTGGAGTATGAAGAAGATTTCTGTTCTGCCCTTGAAAATAATTACCCATAAATCACTGCTTCTAGATGTTTTTTTATTGTGGGATCTGTATTCTGAACCTTATTGTTTTTGTGACAGGTGGGCTGATAAGCTGGACTCCTTGACAGCAACAGCCACTCAGGACCCAGAAGGTTTTCTGGGTCACCCTGTTAATGCCTTCAAACTGATGAAGAGGCTGAACACAGAGTGGGGAGACCTGGAGAGTCTTGTACTTAGCGACACCACTGATGGTATTCATATTTTGATATATTATCATCCCAGTTTTTATAAAGTCCTGCATTCAGATTGGAGTTTGTGGTTCGACTTTGATTTTGGAACTCACTGTCGTGATGTGAAAGTGCAAAGCAAAAACTAAAGAAAAAGACTGTTGGAGAACAGAATAATCCAGGTCAATACATTGACGTTCCCTCTCCCTGATCTGTCTTGTGCTGTGTATATCTTCCAGGATTTATTTCCAACCTGACTATCCAGAGGCAGTACTTTCCTACAGAGGAAGATCAGACTGGTGCTGCTAAAGCTCTTCTCCGATTACAAGACACGTATAAACTGGACGCCAACACCCTCTCTTCAGGAGACCTGCCTGGTAAAGCTCTTAAATCAATATCTCAGACACAAATTAATGGAATGTTTCTTTTTTTATGGTGAATTTGGTCTTTTTTATCTCATTAAGAGGAAAAAAGTTTATAGTATAATGAGATTATATTGTAAAGAACTGTGATATCTTGTATTTGTCCTTGTCCTGCGTTTTTTGTAAACCAGGAGTGAAACACAAGAGTCGTATGACCGTGGAGGACTGTTACGAACTGGGTAAAATTGCATACTCGGATGTTGATTACTATCACACGGAGCTGTGGATGGCCCAGGCCCTGAAACAGCTGGATGAGGGAGAGGAGTCCTCCATAGATAAAGTGACGGTGTTGGACTACCTGAGTTACGCCATCTACCAGCAGGGGGAGATAGAGCAAGCACTGGAGTACACCAAGAAGCTGCTGGAACTGGGTGAGTTGCCGCTTATTTCCAGTTTAGATTTGAACCTTTTCATTGTTTTCATTCTGCTGATCCTTCATTTTTAGACCCAGAACACCAGCGTGCCAAAGGCAACGTCAGATACTTTGAATTCCAGTTGGAAAAGCTGAAAAAAACTGCAGAAGAAGAAAGTCAAAAACAAGAGGAGAGACAGAAAAGGGAAACACCAGAAAAAAAGAAGAAGAAGAAGAAATCCAAGAAGGATTTATCTCTGATTCCAGAGAGGAAGAAGTATGAGATGCTTTGCCGAGGAGAGGGCATCCGATTGGTGAGTAGAAAAAATAAAAGACGATCTTTAACGTCTAAACTACAAGTTTTAACATCTCGCTTCTTCTCGTCTTTATCTCTTAACAAGACGCCACGCAGACAGAGCCGGCTGTTCTGTCGTTACTACGACAACAATCACAACCCCAGGTTTCTGCTGGCACCTGTCAAACAGCAAGACGAGTGGGACCGCCCCTACATCGTTCGCTTCCTTGACATCATCTCAGACTCCGAAATGGAGAAAATCAAACAACTGGCGAAACCCAGAGTAAGTAAATCAGAGCAAAGGTGCATTTTCAACAGCGGTGTGTTTTAACAAGTTGAGAGATGGGGAGTCAATGCTGTGAGGCTGGACGTGCACTTCCGTGTGCGTGCGTGTGTAAAACATATCCCTGACTTCACAGCTACGCAGAGCAACCATCTCCAATCCCATAACTGGAGTGCTGGAAACAGCTTCTTACCGAATCAGCAAAAGGTAAGATGGAATCGGAAGCTGTGAAGTATCGACAGAGTATTTAGAAGAAAGCTGTGAGGGACAAAGTGGGATTTTTTGTCCCTCTTTTTTTCCTCCTATAACTCGTCCCATTTCTTTTCTGCGCTCCCGTCTGTCAAGTGCTTCATCTCGCTGCCCCTCCGCAGATTAAAGGCTCTTGAGCTGAAGGATCCAACTGAGAATGAGCTTTTTACAGCTTATAAAGACTCTGTAGATGGATTTGTAAAGCGGGTTTCAGTGCATCTGTATTATCTCACTGACTTAGGTGGGAAAAATCCAGCTTGTCTTCTGAAGATCTCTTATGGAAATATTTCTGCTCAGGAGTCTGTTACAGAGTGTAGCACAGGAAGAAGGAGGAGGGGAAACATTGCTACTTACGCTGCTAGATAGTATTAACATTTCTAAATCTGGAGGTAAATAAATGATCCTGAACTGGATTATTTTTTATGGAAATTAGTATTCCCTCATTGCCTCCGCTTCTATACTAGAAAACCCCTATTCTTGTGAGGAAAAACATTTACAACCAGTGATCCAATCTGCTTTTCTTTCCTCCCCTCTCCTGTCTTATCGCTCTTTATCGTCTTTTTCTTTCCTCTTCAACCTCATCCTCATCCCTGTGGAACGACTGTAGTTAAGGCGAGCCACGGTGCATGACCCCCAAACTGGGAAACTTACCACAGCCCAATACAGGGTCTCCAAGAGGTAAGGGGTCACAGGTCACCAGGAAGATGCTATTGGCTTCTACTAATCCTCAATCAACATCTTCATTTCTGTAAACTGACTGGATCACTTGTTTGGCCTTTAATCCAAGTAGCATAACTGCAAAAGTAAATAAATAAATAAATAAATCTTTAGCTGCAGGTGGAAAACAGACAATAAGAGGTTTGGATTTGTTATTGAATAACATTCGAAGGAGAGTTGCACAGTATAGTGAAAATGTATCACTGTAACGATATCATAAAGGAGAATAAATTGTATGACTGAGCTGCATCCCCAAAAATCCATTCAACCAATCGGATCAGTTCCCACTGCTGTAAAGATGATAGTGAATCTTATTGCAGTTAATGTCGTTATAGTGATTTTAAACCATAATATTAAATACCGTGCAGCTGGACTTTGACCCATGATAATCAAACCTCTGCTGGTGTTTTTCTTGTAGCTAAGATGTTCAAATTTATTTGATATTTTCATGGATGTTGTTTTCATGACTAGTTTTTTTTTAGAGATAAAGTTATTTCTTAGAATAGATGCACATTTAAAATAAATGCATTTTTCCTTCTAGCTGAACAACTATTAAATTTGAAGCTGTTCTTTGTTCACTGTTAAATTTAAATCTCATCCTAAAGATAGCGGACTCAGCAGCACGCGCGAACACCCGTCTTTTTTTGGCTTTTCTGCTCTTGGTAATTAATGTGCATGTGCGTGGATGTGGGCGTAAAGGGTGTGGTGTTCCTTTTGAAGTTTCTGGATGTTTGTGTCGTGTGTGAGCCAGCGTGTCTTCTCCAGTTCAGTGAGCGAGGCAGACAGATGGAAGACTCTGGCTCACATCTGCAAAACCAAGTGAGCGACACAATGAAATGGGAGGAAAAATATTTTTTCTCCTCCCTTTTTAAAACACAGACACATTTTTGTGTGTGTGTGATTTTTAAAAAAATTTTTTTTTAGGGCTTCAGCCAACAGAATGACCCATTTTAATCAGTTGTCCTCTAAACATATGAATGTTCGCTTAGGGTGCGACAAGTAGTGTCTGAAAACTTAAATCCATGAAAATATTGTGACGCTGTCCACATTCAAACTGAACATCTCCTCCGGCCTGAACCCTGAGCTCACTGGAGATTCTGAATCTCAAATCATGGGCCCTTTTGCATGTTTTTCTTCACGTTTATATCTATTTTCTGCCATTTTCGATAAAAAAAAACAGAGTTTGTGTTTCTTTTGAAGCTTTTCTCAGCATGTCTTCAGCACGTCTGCATTGCCTTTAAAAGAAACATCTTTACTCCCATCTAGTGGATGAATGTGCACACTGTTAACATTCTTAATTCTCTTTTTTTTCCAGCGCGTGGCTCACTGGCTATGAAGATCCAGTAATTGACAGAATCAACCAGAGGATTGAGGATCTCACAGGTTTGGAAATGGACACAGCAGAGGAGCTGCAGGTAAAGTTTTTAGATATCACATCTCTGATTTTTGTCCCGCCTCATCCTTCACATGAAACCAGTTTTTATGTTCTAAAGCTGATTTCAGGTTTTGTCTTTTTTAGATCGCGAACTACGGTGTGGGAGGACAATACGAGCCCCACTTTGACTTTGGAAGGGTACGTTTCTTTTTATTTGGAAGTAGTTCATTTCTTGTGTGAATCAATAGTTGCATTTATATAACAAGCTGCTGTTGTTTCTTTCTGCAGAAAGACGAGCCAGATGCCTTTAAAGAACTGGGCACTGGAAATCGCATTGCAACGTGGCTCTTTTATGTGAGTAAATATAAAAAAAAAACACTTAAGCAAGCAACACATTGGATTCTGATGACAAATATGTTCACTTGCACGTGCTAGATTTTTTATTCAACTGATTTTACATTTCTTATGGTACTTGGTAAAAAAAGTTCTTGCATCTGTTGAAGAATATCCCCAAAAATATGTATATTAAAATGATTTTGGACCAAATTAATCCATTATGTCCCAGGAATTATACAGGCTGTTTCGGATTTTTTTAATCTATCTGACAAAATAATAAAACTTCCTGATGCTAGTCTGGTAGCAGGCAGAAATAATAATCCCGTAGTATAATTTAATATAACTTTTCTTAATATATCTTCAAGCTGAAGAAACATATACAAGAAATTGCAAAATAAGACGTAAAAAAACCCTCAATATTTCAAAGTAGTAATGTTACAACCTTTACTGGAACTGAAAAAAATTCATCTTTATCAAATATGTGTATGTAATCTTATAACACAGTTGCTGTATTTTCAACCCTGTTGCAGATGAGTGATGTAACTGCAGGTGGAGCTACAGTTTTCCCTGATGTCGGCGCATCAGTTTGGCCTCAAAAGGTAACTATTTAATTAATACGCTCCCTTTTTTTAAAATTGCAGTTGCTTATTATAATTTTATTTGATAGAATTGAGAGATTTATGGAGGATTTGCTCATGTTTATTTATTTATTTCAGGGCACTGCTGTGTTCTGGTACAATTTGTTTGCCAGCGGGGAAGGAGACTACAGCACCCGACATGCAGCCTGTCCTGTGCTGGTGGGCAACAAATGGGGTGAGCTGCTCTCCACCTGTTCAATACTTCCTCTCTCTTTATTTGCACTGAATGAGAGATAGCTGCACATATCTGTGTCTAAACCTGTATTCAGTGTGTTTACATTAAAGAGCGACTTGGATTAATCCTGAAAATGTCTTTTTTTCCCCGTTTTTAGTGTCAAACAAGTGGATCCATGAACGAGGTCAGGAATGGCGGCGACCCTGTGGCCTGAGTGAAACTGAATGATGTTCGACAAAACAAGCATTTCTAATTCAATCCCTTTCCCCCTCACTCTTCTTCTGCCTGAACCACCGAGGACAAAAAGAACACTGCTGCAGATCATAAATAACACACGGTGTCCAAATGGCTCCCTCTCTTTTTGCAAACACTCACACCCCCCACACACACCTGTTCGTAGCTGAGCCCAAAGATTGTTTTGGTTAACGTGGAGCCGCAGGCCAGCGTCAGCATCGCTGTGACTGATAACATGTTCTTAAAGTCGTCGGATGGTTTTGGGAAACACTTGAGCTTTGTTCACTCCCACGAGTCTTTGCACTCTGAATGAACTCTGTGGTGAAGTTCTCCTTCAGATGTGACTGCAGGGACCAGCTTCCCTACTTTTAACACCAACTATAAAAGGGACATTTTACATGTTTTAAAAAGCCTGTTGGATTTACTCGATCCTTATTTCTTTAGAGTTTTTAAGAACGTGAGGGGTGGAAGGGGATTTCCGCTTCCTGCAGTTTTAGAATTAAAAACCAAAAACGGCACCGTGTGGGAGGAGAGAAAGAAAAAACTTCACATTCCTAAAATTCTTCAGTTTACACAACAGGTGGTTTGTTCTGACGACCAGAAACTTTGCTTTTTTTCCTTCCTGTGTTTACATACATATTGAAAGTGATAATTCCCATCCACAAACACTCCGATTGGTGCAGAGTATTTGCTTTTTCAACAAAAATAATTATTTATGTCCCCAGAATTTTCAGTGTTATTGTATTATTAATAAACAAGACTGAATGTTTTTTTTTTATACAATAAAAAACCTTTATTATTGATATAAAACTGTTGAATTGTGTTGTCTGTCTCAGGCAGTGGTGGGGTGGTGATGATGATGGTGGATTTGGGGGAAGGTATGAAGGCACCATGTGACTGACCTCTACTAATAATCTAGGCATTTGTTCATCGGGACAAGCAGGACCAGACGTTTGTCAGGTCGGGAGGACAAGGTGTGAGAAGAAGAAACGGAAACCATCCCTCCCTCGAGCTTTTACTCGAACCCATAGCTCCATTTTACAGGATAATAACTCACGTTTTAGAAGAAAATGATGACCCAGATGGAAACAACGGTGCATTATGATAACGGCTATGAGGATGAGTACATGATGCAGGAGGATGAATGGGACCGGGACATGCTGCTGGATCCTGCCTGGGAGCAACAGCAGAGGAAAGTACGTCCGATAATTTCTTTATTTAATAATAAAACTAAACATGTGGTGATTAACTTTCCTCTATTTCAACAGAAAAAAAAAAGTTAAAAACATGTCAATATTGTTCATAATAATTATTTTTTATGTGATTTTCTAAAAGTCAAAAGAGTTTTTTATTATATTTCCAAACTATAAAACTTAATCGCTGAGTGGAGCAGCAGAGTTGAACAAGAAGTTATTCTTGGTTCAACAGTTAGGTCATTTTCCGGTTTACCTCCTGTCAAAATAAAACTTTGCCCTACGAGGTCATGAATGTGAGCAATGTTTTGAGTTGTTTTCATGGATGTTAGATTTAAGTTTTCTTTTTAATTACTTTAGATTCATGTTCACCTTTAAATTACAGAACATAAACATAGCTTGTGGCCTGACTGATTATACAAAGACCAGAACTGCTGGTGTCCATGCTCAGTAAGTCATGTCACGACTGTCCGAACGGTTAAATAGGAAATAAATTGACATTTTTTCTCATTTCCTGGAGACCTTATACTGCACTCATCTGAAAGGCTGCTTTTATACTCGTGATGGGTTTAGAGTTTGGAGGGCATTGCTGGGAGAATTTTACTAAAAGGGATCACAGAAGTCACATTAACCGCTGACCTGTTGATTCATCCTGGGGGTCATTAGGGTCAAACAGCTCAAGGTGTCAAAACTTTAAGAAAAATGCACTTATTCAAGATTATGTAAATAAAAGAGTTATGTAAAATATAAGAAGCAAAATGACCCAGATGAGACCCAAGATGTCCAAAATGTTATACAAAAATAAGGTGATTTGAAAATAAATCAATCAAATTAGTTGTAATTATTATTTTTAAGAAATATGAAACAATTGTATTTAACACAAAATGAATTCAGGCATAAAAATTGCCAAAATTATAATAAAACAATGAGAGAGATACACTAAAGATGCAAACACATAAAAACAAGCTTTATCATAACAACATGCTTTAAAATTACTTTTAAAATGTTTGGATATTATCTTTAAAATTATGTCCACAAATCATGAAGTTATCAATATGAATTTTATTGACTTATTTGTTTAATTGGCTTTAAGACTTTCTGTATGATGTTTTCATCTAAGTGAAGAAGATGATCTGTCACCCCAGGTGTCTGTGCGGAACACGTCTGTGCGTTATCCAGAACTGTGGAAATTGTCATTGGCTTTGGACATATGGCGCAATAGAGTGCTAAACTTTTAAAAGTTATAAAAATAATAAATAATTGGTTTATTTTATAAAAACGGTGTTTAAAATTTTACAGACAGTCACAGTGCTAATCTGCATGGTGGTTTAAGTTTGAAGTATCTAATTTACACACTTGTGTGATTTAATCAAAAACATTTCGTTGTATTTTCCCCTTAAATAACTTATTTTACACAAGTCACAACCTCCCAGTAGTTTTACTTTGAAGGATGGCTTCACCTAACTTCCGGTGCGCGACGCATACTTGACGCGTCCCTGGTCCAGGGAGGGCAGCTTGACGGACGGATGCGGCGGGTACCAGCTAACAATAGCTGTTCCTTCCAGCGGCTCCGCAGACCGCCGCCTCTCTGCTGATACGTGCGGAATGCGGGCTGTCAACAGATGCTTCTAACACATGATGACGCTCCAGGGATCAGAATGGACGCTGCGTCTAAATTTAACCTGGGGACCAAAAGGCCTTATAGTGGGGTTAATCCAGTGTCCTTGATGCGGAATTCTTTTGTTTATAGAAACCACGCAGTAATATTGTACCAGCACGAGCTCAACTCGATATAGCCTCGGCCCCTGTCAGTTGGTTTTTAAGGCTTTAAAAGTTGGCTTGGACCTTAAACTGCAGCTCTGCGTGCTGCTGGGGGCCATTAGTTACATGTCCTCTATAACCCTCTGTGGCCCTCACAGGGAGGACAATGTAACAAAAGGCATATACATAACAGATCATTTTAATATTGTTCCCTTTTTATTTTAATCTGAAGCAGACAAGTTTTTATTTGTTCCATGAACATCTGATGAAAAGTACTGATACAAGCATCAGCTGGTGATGCCGCTGCTCTCAGCTAAACCTCGCAGTGAGCAGTATTGTTTCGTTTCTTTTCTCTGTCAAGGGCCACGCTTTGTCACTTGAAACAATCTCTCTGTAACTGAGCCATGACACAGGTGGTTAATTAAAAACCCTGCGAACAGCAGCAGCTTCTCTACTCAGGGATTCATCAGGCCGACTGATGAAATATTTGAGGCCCATTCATGCTGAAGAAGAGCCAAACTGGTGCTGCCACACTGACATGCCTCTCAACTGAAGTTATCAAGGGTAATAAATTTGAAAAAAATGAGAATATTTATGTTTATAAATAAGAAGTTTGGACAACAATTGATGATACTTTGATTTTTCATGATGTTAAACACAGTTTACGATTCTTCGTCTACTTTGAGAGGTCGGCTGCTCTCTGACTTACAGCAACATTAGTCAACTGAGTGGCAGGGTCGGTCCTTACTGGATGTGATTCATGAATATTTTTAGCTTTAATCGTCACTGAACAGTGGTGCAGGACGTGGGGTGCCTGGAAAGTGGGCAGTTGTGTTCTGCATCTGTGGTTAAGTCCAATTTGGAGGACCAACAGGCCACATATGTTTTTTTCTAAACAAGAAGACAGCAGTACAATGTCACATACACCCCCGGGGGATCACGCAGTATGGAATGTGACGCCCTTCACTTTAAAGCCTGTAATATTCTGTTTTTGCACGGGGACCCGTGGGGGTGGTGGTGGTGGTGGGGGGGGTTGAGCGACCGGCTGGGCACCCATGTGCAGTTCTACTGGGAGCAAGGATGCTTAGAGATCAAGGTCAAAAAGTTCTGAACAATTTACTGCCAATCTGCAGGGTTTTTCCCCTCCAGCTACGTTATGACATGAAACGAAGGAAAGCCCCATGCAAGTAAATTATAAAAAAACATTAACTAAATACAGTGTTTAAATACAAAAAAAATGTGCTGCAATTATTTTTTTTTTCTGTCTCAGTGAACAAAACTTTGAAATAACTCCAAATCAGAACAAAAACCCAGATAAAATGTAAAGTTAATTAAAACAATTGTAAAAAACAAGCAAATAAACGTGTACTTGAGTCTTTCATAAATAACTTTTTGCTCTTCAAAAAAAAAAAGTTATAAATGTGACCTGGATGAACAGGATTCTATCACAGATCTATCTCTATTGAGCTGAAGTACAACCCTGTTACATTATAAGAGTCAAAATAGTGACAAAAGGTGACGCAAGGGGGAAATTCATTCTGTGCTCATGTGATATTTTAACTCACATCGACACTGCGAGACGTTTCTACGTTTTTCCTTTCCGCCTCTTATCGCGAGCCGCAGCAGAGCGATCTAAATTTAATGTCTCATATCGGTTGGAATGCGCCCTGCTCGACTCCCTGGCTTTCATCTGTACAGTGCTGAGCGTCTGTGAACTCTGCTGCTGGCTACTGAGAGACTCAACATGGAAGACTATCTGATTGGCGTTAGCTGCTGAGCTGTTGTAGGAAAAGTTGAAACTGGACACGAGAAGGAACATCCTGGTCAAAGAAGTTCACATAGTTTTGAATCTTGTTTTGAGGGTTTGTTTTACTGTCAGATTTCAGTTTGTTTAAGTTAAACATATAGGGAAAATCCTATACATTAGGTATAAGTGCTACAAACTCTTTAGGACTTCTTTATTAAACTGCACAGAGGACTGTTTTGTCAAATAATGGAGTTTTTAAAATAACACCAAATAAAAGCTACTATTTGTTTGCAATAGTGACTTTATGGAAACAGCACTTTTCTTCAGATCATCTGATTCATTATATAAGGATTCTCCATCGAAAGTGATGAATCTTTTTATAAACTAGAAAACCTCCGCCAAGTGGACATATTGTAGAATATGTCCGTATCCTTGAATACGTTCCTGGATCCAGACGGTAATCCGGATCACCCCAAAATCTAATCAATCCTTCCTTGGGTTATTTTCGACCTTTCCTGAAAATTTCAGCAAAATCCATCCATTAGTTTTTGAGTTATCATGCTAACAGACAGACAGACCCTGATGAAAACATTACCTTCTTGACGGAGGTAAAAATAAACATTTTCCAGAAATGTACCCATATTTTTACAAAAATTAAATCTATTTTCAGTCAAAAAATTCTTGTTCTTGTAAAGAGCCATCATGATCACAAATTAATAGTGACACGTTCAGTCATATGTCAGTGCAACGTGTGTGTGGCACTATATGTGGGTAGTACAAAGGTTTTTTTTCCCCTTTTTTCTTCTTCTTCTTCTCCATTTGATCAAAAGCAGTTTGAACTAACTCTGGAATCTCTTTGACTTTAGACCTTCACAGCCTGGTGTAACTCTCACCTGAGGAAGGCTGGTACTCAGATCGAAAACATCGAAGAGGACTTCAGGAATGGATTAAAACTAATGCTGCTGTTGGAAGTCATCTCAGGTCTGTGTGCCAAAAGAAAATACCTTTTATCTTCAAGTATCACTTCTCTGTGACTTCAGCTAGCTGACTCTGTTTCTGTTTCCTGTTCGTAGGAGAGAGGTTACCTAAGCCCGACAGAGGGAAGATGAGATTTCATAAGATCGCTAATGTCAATAAAGCGTTGGACTTCATCACGAGTAAAGGAGTGAAACTGGTCTCCATCGGTGCTGAAGGTATGTGAACATTCCTTGTACATGTTTCTGGACTCTATGCAGAAACTTGACTATTATGACTGTATTTTCAGAGATTGTGGATGGGAATGTAAAGATGACTCTTGGAATGATTTGGACCATCATCCTCCGCTTTGCTATTCAGGATATATCTGTGGAAGGTGGGATACTAAGTCATATAAGAGTAAATATGTTTGGATTGCTGTAGTTTTGTTCAGAAACTGTAACATCCATCCATCAGCTTTCTACACCCACTTGCAGCAGTCGTCTCCCTGGATACAGTGGATGTAAATGTATAAACATAAATACACTAATTACGTGACTGGGGTTAAATTATTTTTGACCTGTCTGACAATCAGTATCTATATTTACCATTCTTTCAACTAGCGGTATTATTATTGTTTTAATTGATTCCAGATAAAGTAGATGAATCTATAGATGGACATCTTTGTTTCTAATTTGACCTCCTATTTCATGCCTATGGCACAGTTTCATTACAGACATGTGAGTTATATCTCAGGAAACGAAAAGTCAAATCCGGCAAGCAAGTAATAAATAAAAAAATACATATACATAGATAAATAAGTAAGTAAGTAAATAAATAACCTATTGGTTGATTTTAAACAGAATTTATCTTTATTTTTTTTAAAAAGTGAATTGTAAATAGTTTACTGTTTACAGATGCAGAACATTTCTTAATATGTTCAAATTTGATTAAAAGTCTGTTTAAATTTGTGTGAATGTTTCTGACTGATTAGAAACGTCTGCTAAGGAAGGTCTCCTGCTGTGGTGTCAGAGGAAGACGGCCCCCTACAGGAATGTTAACGTCCAGAACTTCCATATCAGGTGAGTGGAAGAGGTTACAATCAGGCCTGGGATTTTGAAATGTTTGGAAATAGAGCACTTGTTCTTTAAGTTTATCACATAGTGTAGTGACTTCAAACCACACAAACTTGAAGACATGTGAATGATCAGAGCATGACCTGAGTATGGTTTGGATGAAACACTGCTGCATCGTTCCCGGTGGACTGCAGAACTCTCACCTCTTTGAACTGACGTGTGTTCTTTCTGCTCTTTGGCTGCTGAAGCTGGAAGGACGGTCTGGCCTTCTGCGCCCTGATCCACAGACACAGACCCGACCTCCTGGACTTCTCTAAGCTCAACAAGGTGTTGTGTGCTTTGATATAGTCAGGATGCCGTGTTACAGTCCAGCACACTAACACAATGAAAACAAAATTATTTTTTAATACTTCTGCACTAAACCACGTGTTAAAAAACAGACTTGAACTGTATGCTAACTTTTTGAACCCTGTCCTCTATAATAATAACTTACCTGGAGTGTTCACCCGCCTGTTTCACTGTTTCATGAGTGATACTTTTTTTTTGGTTGTGAAGTATTTAAGTAAGCTGTGTAAAGGAACTTAATTACTATAATTTATGCATGTTATTTGGCTAATGGTTATAATGGAGCACTTATCTATGGATGTCTTGACCTCCCATAAGAATGTTTTTATACTAAGTGCATTCACTTGGTCTCACCTCATGCTTCATTATCCTTAACTAAAACTGTTTACTTAAGACTCACCTCCATGATAATAAGTTAAAAAAATATGCATTTATTTTGAGTTTCTTTTTTTTTAATCCAACTGTTTCCATCAGAAAATAAAATGTAATAAGGAGGACATGCAGTATTACCCTTGGGTAACTTTTCTCAAACCATGTCCATGTTTACTTGAAGTTTAAACCATTTTAGGTGAAAACTTCTACATATTGTTTAAATGTCCTGGTTTAACAAACCCATTATAAACAGATTTGAAACCACAAGTCCTGTCGCCTCCAATTCAAGTGCATTGGATCACATTTCTCAAGGTCTAGACCTCAAATAGTGACTTTGACTTTACCCAGTCTAAATGTATCTTTGTGATGTAAATGTAAAGCAGGGAAACACCATGGCTCAAAATAAAGAGTGACATTTTCATTTGTTATGGAAACACAGACACGTTTCAACACACAACTTCTTGACATGGAGTTCATTGCAAAGCACGCTCAGAAATATGATCCCTGGTCCTTGCAGAGCTTAGACTTAGCTTAGCGTTGGTATTGTCCATTGTGTCACACTGTGTTCCCCAGTTGTCCTAAATGTCAGAAGATATATATATTTTTTTAAATGATTGCTGTGATAATTATCAGTCAAATGTGAAACTGTGCGGCAAAAAAGTGCTAACGTCTTTATTGGAGAAAGAAATACTCCACTGTTTTTGTTCCCTGCCCCTATTTTCACCCTTTTTTCAGGTCTTTGACATACATATTTATGAACTCAGTCACATTTCACCTTCTCAGTTCAGCTCATGCTGCCAGTAGACAGTTGCATTGTGAGCCATGGCAGCTGTTGAGTCTGGCTCCAGGTGAACATGTTCATTAAGCCTCTTGCATCCTACTAATACAGCTCTGGTTATGCACACACACAAAAAAACCAAAGGCTCATGGAAGCCTTCTGTCCCTCCATCCCGTAGGTTTTATTCTCATCCTTCGATCCATCTATCTATTCTGCATTGGATTTGTGAACAGCTGGCCCTGTCATGTAGTGTGTCTTACACCACCTGCTATAAAACGCTTGTACGGGGACAATAGCAACAGCATGATGGTGTGATCTCTTTACCCAGCTTCACTCTCCCTGATGGCCCACTTAGCTGCGAAGGGTTGGATGTCAGCTGTCAGCTTTGTGTACCTCCTTATGAGATATTCACTCAAGTAATATGCTGGATGATTTATTCACAGATAAATAATTTTTACATTTTTTACCAAACTTAATAAAAAGTAGCAAATATTTATGCAGTAAACATTTGCAAGAAATAAAGAATCACTTTTTCATTATCTTTCATGTCAATGGAAAAAAAAAACACAACTAAAGAAACCATTTATTATAATACTGATATTTTTTATCAGAAGAAAAATATTAAATAAGAAAATAAGAAACTAAAAATTGAATGTCTTTTATAGACTTGCGTGAAGAGCAGTTCACTGATAGTATAACTTCTACACGTGTGTAACTATCTAGATTTATGTTTCTATTTTAGGACGATCCACTGGGGAACCTGAACCTGGCTTTTGACATAGCGGAAAAACACCTGGACATTCCTAAAATGCTGGATGCAGAAGGTAGTATTATTGGAACAGCAGTAGCTACACAGTATGAAGTTGTTTGATCTTTTTTTGGGGGTATTTCAGTCACTTTAAGTTGTGTCATCTGATAATATTCATGTATAATCACATTCCTTTAGTCTAATTCTGTAGCTGTATAGAACTGATACCAGAAGAAGATAGATGTTTTTGTTTATTTTATTCTCTGAATTTGTTCTAGTTTCCACTTTTCTCTTAATTTCCTTTTACTCCTTGATGTCACAGATATCATCAACACCCCCAAACCTGACGAGAGAGCTATTATGACCTACGTGTCGTGCTTTTACCATGCTTTTGCTGGAGCTGAGCAGGTACAGAGCTGGAAGCCTCGTTATTATTAATCTGTTTTTTTTTTAGCTGATTTTATTTATGTATGTTTTCCCTAAACAAGGTTGGGTGCAAAAATCTGTTGTCAGTTTGATTTGGACATGCCTTGCCAATCAGTAAATATGCAGTGAGGAAAATGGTTTGGAATGAATTAATTAGGATGGCTCAATCAGGGCGTGTCCTGCTGTGTTACTCTGCTGGTTTCAATAAATTCTTCTTCTTCTGTGTGCACTCAGGCAGAGACAGCTGCCAACAGGATCTGTAAGGTGCTTGGTGTAAACCAAGAGAATGAAAAGCTGATGGAGGAGTATGAAAGACTGGCCAGTGAGGTAAAAATACTATATTGACCATCTTTCTTTTGCTGCCGAGTGCATCTCATTTGTGCACTGAGCTCAGGGCCGTCTAAAGAAAATATTAAATATTCATCACAGTCTTTCCTGAAGTGGAGTTTTCTTGCCTCTAAGCTTATTCCCATGTCATCATTGTTTTTCCTCAAGCTGCTGGAGTGGATCCGCCGTACCACTCCCTGGCTGGAGAATCGGACCCCAGAGAAAACCATGGCAGAGATGCAACGGAAGCTGGAGGACTTCAGGGACTACAGGCGCAAACACAAACCCCCTAAAGTACAGGAGAAGTGCCAGCTGGAGATTAACTTCAACACTCTGCAGACCAAATTGCGTATCAGCAATCGGCCTGCTTTTATGCCCTCTGAAGGGAAGATGGTTTCTGTAAGTTACAAGCTCAGGCTGGTTCTGTGAACCATCTGCTATATCAAGCTTTTTACAAAATTATTCTTTTCTTAGACTCCGCTAAGAGGGGATGATTTCATCCACTCTTGAGTTTGAATAGATTTCTTTTTTAGTTCATCTTTCTTTCAGTTAATGTGAGTAAGATTTATCCTTTTTTGTTGTGTTTCAAGGATATAGCCAGTGCATGGCAGGGCCTGGAGCAGGCAGAGAAAGGCTTTGAGGAGTGGCTCCTCACTGAGATCCGGAGGCTTGAGAGACTGGACCACCTGGCAGAAAAATTTCGCCAAAAAGCCACCAATCATGAGAACTGGGCCAGTGGTCTGTTCTAGTTTAACTTTTTAAACTGTATTCACTGTTTACTGTTCTGTTTAATTTTGCTATGTGAATAGGTCTGATTGTTTATCTGTTCATCTTGATTTATGAGGCTTTTGCTTATCTTTGCCCATCTGTATTCCTTTCTCTTAGCTTGCTTTTCAGTGTTTCTTTTAGGATTTGTTTAGGCTTGTTTCTAATGAGACATAATTAAAGATTTTAGAGTTTGTCCAATGCAACTGGTCATGGTTTGCATCAGGACATACTTTACATCAGCACTGACTTAATAAGGTCTGTTCTTTTTTTTTTTTTTTTAAATCAAGCACATTTATTAACATGTTTTTTTTCTCGTATTTGATCTTCAGGTAAAGAATTGATCCTCTCCCAGAAGGACTATGAATCAGCCACCTTGACAGAAGTGAGAGCTTTGCTTCGAAAACACGAAGCCTTTGAGAGTGACTTGGCTGCCCACCAGGACAGAGTGGAGCAGATTGCTGCAATTGCACAGGAGCTAAAGTATGCATGTTCTATAGTAAATGTTTACCATCATTTGTCACAGAGACTCAGAGTGAGGGGGGGTGGGGAATACCAAAGAAAGCCCTGAAACCGCTGCAATGTTGTTTCTGTCTTCTAACGATTGCATGTCTAAATTATGTGTGACGATCAACAAACATATTACATCCATAATGAGAAGGTTTTATATTTATAAATAATAAAATAAAAAGATCTGATAGAATATAAACTGGGACTTAAAATGTATCGAACAGGCATTTGAAGTATAATTTGTGAGCGTCTTTGTAAACAGGTTTGGTTTTATAAGCTGGGTTTCTCAATCAGCAGGTAATGCCAGACACCTGTGTGTTGTTAATTTTAAAGTGCTGGGGTTGGACTTTGGGTATTTCCTGTTTCATATTTAATTGTCACTCAAAGAAGAAGAAGAAAGTGGTTCTGCTGACAAGCAAATGGCTCCTTGGGGTTTTGCAAGGTATGCATTGTTTTTAAAGGTTTATTTTGTTCTTCATTAATATAATTCTTATGAGATCATCTTTTTTTTAAGATGTTGATCATGCTGCTATTTTTTTGTTTTTAACTGTAGCCAGTTGTTCCTGATTGCTCTGTTTAGCTGGGATGGCCACTCTTTTCCAGCTAAAAAAGGTGAGACTTCAGCTTTTCAGAAAATGTAAACATAATTTAATGCTTTCAATTTTGGATGGTCTCATAGCTTTAACTTTTTTTTTTTTAAATGTTTTCTTGTATAACAGGCTGGCTTCGGTATAATCTTAATGATGTCAGAAGCAACAACATGGAAATAAATCCTGGCCCCCGAAGTGCTATATCTTCAGGTTTTTACCCAAGATCTAGCAATCCAGCTGATTCTACTGTGTCATGGGTGTTTGCTCGACCCAAACGAAAACTACTTCTGCAACCATCAAGTTCACAAAGTCCTACTGTCTCAACTGAGCAACTGCCAAGTTCACAAAGCCCTGCTGTCTCAACAACTGAGCCTCCCCAAGAGTCGTCTCCTCCTCCCCTCAGTTCAGAAGGTCCTACTGTGTCTTGGATGATTAGTCCTCCCAAAATACTTGTGCCACCTTTCGATTCACAAGGTCCACCTGTCCCATGGGTAACTAATCCTCGCAAAAAGTCACCATCTCCTACCACTACACAAAGCTCTCCTCTTTCCAATCCTGAAGGCCCTGCTGTATCATCTATAGGTGGGGCTCCTGAAAAGGTTTCTTCTCTTGCTTCAAAAAGCCCTGTTGTACGGTGGGTAACTACTCCAAAAAGGTTTCCTCCTGTTTCTTCTGATCCAGAAAGGCTTGTTGTACCATGGATGGTTGGTCCTTCAAAGAGAGAAGCGTTTGCTCCTCCTGCTCAACAAAACCCTGTTTCAGTGACGACCCCTCCCAAAATATTTGCTCTTTCCAGTCCAGAAGGACCTGCTGTGTCATGGAAAAAAGACTATCCAATCCAAAGGCAGGCTGAGCTTTCTCATTCACAAGGTCCTGTACCCTCATGGTTTGTCAACACTGATGGCCCTGAAGTATATCCCTCAGACCCAAGTTCTAACACTGAAGAAGCTACAGAGGGTTTCTCTCCTCACTATGAGTCTAGTTATTCTCCTCTTCAGCCAGGGGAACTTTATCTAGCTGAAAAGGATTTGGATCCGGACAACTTAAATGAGGAAACAGAGGAGCTGGATGGTGGATTACCACCTCTCCTTCCCCTTGTCTATTCAGAGCCTCCTTTTCAGGGTGGTGAGTTGAATAACTATGCAAACATCTATGAGACTGGAAATTCAGCAAGGGAAACTGAAGATCATAGTGTTTATCCAATGTACCCGTATGCTGCAGCTGAGATGGAAGGTCCCGTTGCATCAATGGGCTCCATGCGGCCAGCGATGCCATACATGAGACCAGCTATACCAAACCTCTTCACTTTCTTCTTGACTGGTCAGCTTCCTCACGGTACTGTATCTCACACCCAAACTGACTATGAGGCTGGTGGAGACCACACAACTGAACTTGGTTATGAGAAGTACCACTTCACAACTGGTCAAAGACCTGTCAACTCCCCTCAATTTCACATTTGAACTGTACTGCAGAAGTTCAATGATTTTTAAGAGTGCTCTAGTTCTCGCAAACGACTGGAAGCAACCTGAGGGTAAAGGCGGCTTCAGTAATTAATGCAGTTTCCTCTGTTTTGTCCAGTTGTTTGAAAACTTCAATAAAAATTAAAAAAACTTATTGAACATGGTGTGGCTTAATTGTTGTGTGGAGTTAATTGATGCAACAATGCATACATGGTAAATTGGGGGATTTATGCCAAGAAACAAACTTGAGCATTTAATTTGCCAAACTAATATTATGCGCTCTAGTTTGGGGGAAGGGTGAATAAACGTAATGCGTGCAATGTTTAATAAAACCTTATTTTTCTCCTAGTGAGCTGGATTACCATGATGTTGCCAGTGTGAATCAGTGTTGCCAGAGAATTTGTGACTTGTGGGATAAGTTGGGAACACTAACTCAGAAGAGAAGAGAGGCACTAGAGGTGAGATTTGTCACAAAAGGCTGCTTTAAAATCTCAGTAAAGCAGGTGAACGCNTATTTCTAAAGCTTGTTGTTCTGAGATGCTTAGCTGTTGATCTGTTTGGTTTATATCAAATCTCCCACAAGAGGGAGTTAATGTTCCAGGAAAAAAAAGATGCATCTGGGAAAAAAAATCAAACTATGAACATATGCATATTGAGATGTCAGTAACCTGAGGAAAGAACTTGGTCCCCTTTAATGTCTCTGACCTACATAGATGGGGATAAGAAGAAATGTATTTTTGTGAAATGACTGGCTCAAAGCCCAATCACCACTTCCTCTGATCCATGCTGGTCATAGCAGACCTGCAAATGTATGAAGCTCTAGGAAAAGTGCCAAGGATTAAGTCTGAATGGCGGTGACAGGGTTCTCTTTCTGTCCAAACACTGTTTCACATTGTACATGTCTGTGGGGAATGACTGTCAGTAACAGCTACGCCAAGTTTTTATGGATGGTGGTCTTAACATGACAAAGAAGGTGTTAGGCCACCTGGCTTTCGGCAGCAAAACAGTTCAGGGGGTGTTTTTTTTTTTTTTAGGCATATAGATTTTGATTTAGGTAGTATTCTAAGTACCACTTTGGGGATTTGGTAATACATTAAAAAATGCTTTTATTTTGTAATTCTTTCAGCGTACAGAAAAGTTGCTGGAGACTATTGATCAGTTGTTTCTGGAGTTTGCAAAGAGGTCAGCACCTTTCAACAACTGGATGGAAGGAGCCATGGAGGATCTGCAGGATATGTTCATTGTTCATACCATTGAAGAGGTCCAGGTAACTATACAGTAACTTCTGAATGGTTAAATTAACATTAACAGTAACATTTTATAGTGTCTGTGAAAATAAAATTTAACTAAGAAAAATTGCTGTATTCTTTTACAAATTTTTTTCTAGAGTCTAATTGCTGCTCATGAGCAGTTCAAAGCCACTTTACCTGAGGCTGATGCAGAGAGACAGGCCATTTTGGGAATTCATAATGAAGTGCAAAAGATTTCCCAGAGCTATGGGATTAAAGCCAACATTGTCAACCCATACAGCACAATTACAACAGAGGAGCTTCTCAACAAGTGGGAAAAGGTAGAGTCAGTATTTTTACATAGGAATTTTTACCTCCCCTAGAAAGTACTATTTTCACCAGGGTTTGTCTGTCTGTCTATCTGTCTGTCTGTCTGTCTGTCTGTCTGCAAGATAACTCAAAAAGTTCTGGAGATTTGTTCTCCAGGTCTTTCACAATGCATGATGTTTGTGCAACAGGTCTATAGTTTTAAAAGACATGGATGAGATTGCATATAGTTTGTACTGGAACAAATCAGGATGCCTTCATTAGCACTGGAACCTTCTTCTAGCTCAGACTAAGGTTGAAGGTGGAAGATGAGACAGCTGAGGTGTGGCAAGGAGGCTGTGGGTCACAGAAAGATGACAGGTCTGTTTGGTTGGGGGCAGATGAAGAGTACGCTGATCTTGTTTCGGAACTAAACTTGACATATTGGACATATTGAAAAACAGGTTTAGTCTTTGGGTCTATCCAGTCTTACAGATTTGTGACCCTCCTCCTGCTAGAACCCCATTATCTTTTGTATTGCTAGCCACACATTATTATGTTGTTTTGTTGGAGCTTGCACTCTAGCTTTTGCCTGTAAATTGTATTGTTGTTTCTAATCTTGACTTTGATTTTTTGTACACTTGTAAACTTTGTAAACTCAATTATTCATTGACACTCTCACTGAAGACCCTTTGTTTCTTAACCAGTTACTTCAGGTCACATGTGATCCAGGGTTTATTATTGGGGTATTATCTCACTGTTCTGGAAAAATATAGCGTACATAAAATCTTAAATATTACTTAAATAGCCAGGAGGTAATGCTTTTGCCAGCATTTGTTAGTCTGTTAGCAAGAGAACTCTAGTTATGGATGGATTTTGCTTTTCTAGTTTAAACTTCTTCCTTCTCCCTCTTTGCTTCACTCCCATTCTACATCTATGGTGTTTTGTGTTTAACATATCATTTAGGATCTCAAATGTGCATCGGCCTGCTGGTTTAGTTGTTTGTTTCTCATCTAAACCCATAAACAATCAAGTGTAAAATCTGTACTTGCATATAGAATATAAGTAGCTGGTTTCAGAGGAAAAAAAGGTTTCGCAATAATCCGTAACCTCCTTGTGTATTATACTGTAGGTGAAGAAACTGGTTCCCCAGAGAGATGGTGCCCTCCAGGAAGAGATGGCACGCCAACACGCTCATGAAAGAATGAGACGGCAGTTTGCTGCACAAGCCAATCTCATTGGACCCTGGATTCAGGCCAGGATGGAGGTTTCACTATTCTATAAAGTTCTAACATTCAATCACTAGAATATTTCAAATGAAAATGACGTTGCTTTTAATTCTGTTATGATTAAGAGAGGTTCAGTGATGGTGGCTTTTCAAGTTAGAATAAAATAATTGCAAGTAAACATTATTAAAAAATTATATACATTGGAAAAATTGTATTTATCAAATTGTATAAAGCTTCACAAAAAAGGAAATCTATCTGATCCAAGAAAATTGCCCCCTGCATATGAAATCTTCAGACCAACATTTGAAATTAGGCTGACCCTGTTCCATGCATTATCTTGATAGGAGATTGGTCACTGCTCCCTGGAAATTGGAGGCACGCTAGAGGACCAGATGACCCAGCTGAAGCAAATTGAGCATGTCATTGTTGCTTACAAGCCCAACATTGACAAGCTGGAGGGAGACCACCAGCTAATCCAGGAGTCGCTTGTTTTTGACAACAAACATACCAATTACACTATGGAGGTACATGATCGTGGAAAACTGTTACATGTGTGCACACACAAAGGAGTGGACAGAACGTTGTACGTTGAATCAGCTGATTTTTGTCTTCTGTGCGTTAACATGTTTGCCTGTTTCACCATGTCAACAGCATATCCGTGTGGGATGGGAGCTGCTCCTCACAACCATTGCACGAACAATTAATGAGATCGAGACCCAGATCCTGACTCGGGATGCAAAAGGCATCAGCCAGCAACAGATGAATGAGTTCAGATCTTCGTTCAATCACTTTGACAGGGTAAACTTTAATACAAATTTATATTTATGATCAAAACCAGGACATTTATTAGATATTCCTTCACCAACTAGATTGTTCTGTTTGCATCTTTTAAATCTTAACCAGCTCCAAGAACATATAAGCAATTCTGATAAGTGGAAAAGACAAATAATGAACATTTTTTCACAGGAGCATCACAATATATTGCAGTTAATTGATTTTAAACACGGCTGTCATTGTGCTGTAGAGCTCCCAGGAAAATTAAGAACATTACTGTCATATTTAGACTCCAGTTCACTGACAGTGCAAGAATGGATGCTATAATTATTCAAGCTACATTTGTGAGACATCCAGTAAATAGACCAGCTCTTTCTCACTGATGATGAAACAGACTGGATTTGAATCGCACTCAAAGTCAGGTGAAACACTGACATGTACATTGTATAAATGCAATACTACAAATACTTATCTATTGCTTAAGGATACAGCATTAAATTTGACACGTTAGTGTATTTTTGCATTTAAAGCAAAACTGATAAAACCCTTGGGGTTTACTAAACACAATATAGTCACACATTGATGTTAAACACTAGCTTTGCATGACATAAGAAAATGTGAGAAATGTCTGTAGGGTTAAATTTAGAAATAAATAATGCAGGAAATACATAATACAATACATTTATTGCAGTATTTGCTGTTACCAGTATGTTTGTTCCACATCGTGGACTTTAATCTTTACAAATTTTCTCTCTATGAATTTGAAATTTGACTGCTCTGGTCACAGAAGAAGAATGGTGCCATGGAAACTGATGACTTCAGAGCTTGCCTTATCTCGATGGGTTATGACTTGGTATGATATTTCTCATTTGATTGGACAGGGACATGTTATATTTGATTGCATTCTAACTCATTCTCGTACCTGTCTAAGGGAGAAGTGGAGTTTGCTCGTATAATGATGCTTGTGGACCCAAACAGCACCGGACTTGTCTCCTTTCAGTCATTCATTGACTTTATGACTAGAGAGACTGCAGATACAGACACTGCTGAGCAGGTTGTGGCGTCCTTCCGGATTTTGGCAACAGATAAGGTAAATCTGTTTGAGCTGCTGTGATTTGCTGGCACATAAACAGATATTTTAAGCCAAAGTTTTTGCATCCTTGTCAATATTTCAAAGTATTTGCTGTTTCTTTATCACTTACTGTTTTGTTAATAGAAAATGGTTTATAACAGCAGAAACAGAACATTATTTATATATATTTTTTGCTACCATAGCCCTACATACTTGTGGATGAGCTGAGGAGAGAACTTCCTCCCGAACAAGCAGAGTACTGTATCACAAGGATGCCTCCTTACTCCGGGCCTGGAGCACCACCAGGAGCACTTGACTACTCCGCCTTCTCCACTGCTCTCTATGGAGAGAGTGACCTTTAACTTGAAATTAAAACCTCTAAATTTTTGGCTATTTTTTCCCACCCCTGTTATTTCTGCCCTTTACCTCTTAATTAAACTATCTAATCAAAAAATGTATGGTGGATAAAACATGCTCAGCGATGTTATACAGTATATTTGTCCTGTTATTTTTTTTGTCCCCATGTTAAGCACAGTGGAATAACTGAGGTAAAATTATTTAGAGAAAGAATACAAATAACTGGGAATTAATAAAAAAAAAAATCAGCAATGGGAAGTAAGGTTATGCAAGATGTTCACCTGTTGCATAAAATAGTCCCAATTTTGTTACAGTATCACGTACCGTTTTCATGTTTTGTCACAGCGCCTTTGTCTTTGTAATAAAATCTTCTGAAAAGGCATTTCAACTTGTATAATGTGGATTACAGTTTGCAAAAACAATTTCAGGCCCACTGCCATCCATCGATAAACAGTGCGTTCCCAAAAGGCCAAAAAATATGCATTAAGAAATAAGGGGAAAATGGGACACCACATAAATGCAAAGGCAAATGCTTTTGCAGGGCTTACAGTTTTAAAGGCAGTAAACACACAGGACTAAATATGCAGCCAGAACATTTGTATCTCCTTCATTTTTACATATTCTAATTTGTGCATTGTTCTCTATCAGGATCGATATTTATGTGATTTAGCTATGAGCTTGAATCTGGCTTAAACAGGTTTAAAGCCAGTTCTGAGTTATATGCCTTTAAAAGAGTGTTCTCAATAAATTTAACACTCACTTCCTTATTTACCTTAATTGTAAATCCTAACGTTGGACATCAGGTCTTCTTCTGATATCAGTTTTTTTTCTTTCTGGCTCTTCCCAGTCAGTCCACTCATCTAAGATCTCTAAAGGATTATTCAATGAATATTATTGGCAAAACAATGTTTCTGTACTAGTTCAAAGACTTATGTATTTTGCTGAAACTTTGCTACTTTTTCTGAAAGTGTTTAATCAATTTGTTTCCAAGTTCACTCTTGTTTTAAATTACTGACCAATTCAAATGAGCTTAAATATATTTAATATATTTTTGTTCTGTGAAGATAATCATTGTCTACTTCACAAGACCAGAGTCCCTTTCAATGTAATACTCTTATCAAATGCCAGCAGTCCTTAATAAATAAAACTTTAATTTACTGTGACTAAGAAGAAAGACTTATACAATATTGATCTCTAAAGAGAGGCTCTAATATTTTTTCATTAAAACTTAATTAGTTGTAATTCGGCTGGATATTATAGATTCTCAGGTGCCATTCATGCCTTGGCTTTGCTATTAAGTGGCTTATTCAATTTGTACATCAAGGTAATGCAATAATCCATTAAAGCATTTTTGCCTAATTAAAACACGCGTTTCAGTCTGATTATTTACTGCTTGAGTTTTGCATTTCCTTTACAGTTTGTCACAGTGTTTAAAAATATTTAAATGTATAATTAACATGTACATGTTAAATCTGTTACACTGAATAGAATAAAATTTCATTACAAGGATTGTTCTAAAGAAAAGTCAGTGTAAGTAGTGGGTATGAACCTGAACTGGATGATATTCTCAATTACAAGTCTTCTTTTGTCCAAATTTACAAATGTGTACTTTAACGGATAAGAATTTGCAGGAAAGTATACAAATAAACTTACTTTAGACTTGAAGGGTTTTATTTATTTTTGATAATTTATTAACCTCAGTTAGTTATTAAATGGAAAGAAAACACAATTGCTATTTTGCTTCTTAATGTGTGTTTCGAATAAAGTTTTGTTTGAAAATATTTGCAAAATAAGTGACCAAAGTGTAATTCTGAGACTGTTTCTAGTTAAGATATCAGGTATTTGGGTTTCAAATTCAGTCTAAGTTGAAAACTGGGTCAAAAATTGGTCTATTATGGTTTTGGAGTTTGATGGTCTGTAATATTTAGCAGGTATTAAACTAGATAAAATGAATTTCCCTTTGTAAAATAAAATAAAGATCTACAACATTTGTCAAAGATATAAGAAACATTTTCTGGTTGGAACTTTGTATTTGGTAGTTCTTCAAGTAAGAAGTTATTCCAACCAAATTCAGTGTGTTAGTTAAAACTAAATGCCAAAACAATAAAAGAAAAAAAGCTTAAATAAGAAGCAAAAAGTCACAACAAATTTTCCCTTTGATACAGTTTGTTATACAGTGAAATGCAAGAGGCATGGCGGTTTGTGGAGAGAGCTCAGTTTTTACAGGAAAAAGACCTCCAGCACAACCAGACTCAGAAAGGCTGACCATCTGCTTCAACTGGCTGCAGGGAAAGAACGCAGAAGAGTGACACAAACACAATAAGTAAAACTCAATTTCAGTATTTAAAACACAAAGAAAAATATTCCTTTAGAAAGTACAATTTACATTTAAAATTGAATTAAAGTTTAAATAAAGCAGCAACATAAAATTGTAAATTTTTGATTGTTTCTGTGTATCAGATCTTACAGAAACCATCAGACCACATTGAATTTGTATGTTGGAAATTTCGATGCTGCATGAACTCAGAATTATTTAAAGTTTTCTAACCAGTTTTTGCATGGCCTTCAGCTGATCCTGATAAGGATGGGCTATAGTAGAGGGCTGTTGTCATGTGATTGGGTGTATTAGTTTGCAAAAAAATGCTTGTGTGGACAAGAGACATGTGATAGATTGACGATCTGTTCATGGTGCACGCTGCCTCTCATCCAAATCCAGCAAATTCAGCACGTTGCTTTCCATTAGTTCAAGGTTAAATTTAAATATTAGATTAAAAAATACAGTAATTTGAACCTAACTGAATTTAGAGATCAGTTAGGGCCTCAGTTGAATTCAAATGACGCCCAGCCCCCATGTTAAGTAATTCTATATGCCATTTTCCACTAGATTTAAGATGTTTTTTGTGTTGTTTTGTTTTTTTTATATATAACATCCTCCAGAAATTAAAGATTTGTTTCTTGAAAAAGTTTGTAGTTTCTGAATAAAGTTAATGTTGAAAACATCTATTCAGTTTTTTCAAATTATACAATTTACACTTTTAATTCAAAAGAGAAGACATTTTCAAAAACTCAAATGATTAGTACTCAAGGCATGTCAATAAAGTATGTGGCCAATTCAACTCATAAAACAAAATTCCACATCTGAAAATTAATCAAGCTAAACTAGGATTGTAATGAGGAGATTGTTCTTTAACTTGGAGTCAAACTTTTGATTCAAAGAATTATCACTGGATGAAAACAAACAAACAAAAAAAATGTCATGTTCCTGCAAAAATCAGTTTACTAATAACAGTAAAAAAAAAAAGTTGTCTAGTGTTAAGACAGACTCCGCCCTCGAATGAACTGTGGTGCTCCATTCTTCTTCTTCTCCAGCCCTCTTCAGTTTCAACTTAACACAGAGTCCTGCCAAATGTGGCCTGTTTGGTTGAAACAATGACTGACAGTAGAGAGGGTGATGATGAAGGCCAGTTTTTACGAACGGTGAGTCAAAAACTTTATAAAGTCAATAGAACTGCTGATATTTGTTCAAGCTAGACACAGACATCAGTTGGTGAAGCTAATTTAAAAATTCTCTGAGGTGGGAAATCTCAGTCACATCCCTGCTTGGATTAACTCACTTTAAGAAATTAATTTGAAAAGTGATTTATCTATTTTGTCATTGACAGAAAGTCTCTTCATGTATATCTTTTGAATGTATTTCTAAAACATTTCTATTTTCTTTTTTCTTATAATTGGCAAGCTTTAATCTAACTTCCAGTTTAAATAATGCCTATATTACTTCTTATCCTGTAACTCCCTGCAGCTTGTGTTGCTTTTCTAATAATTATTTTTTTTATTTTGTAGTAAAGAAAGACCCAAAATATATTTTTTGCCTCATCTTCACTGCAAGAAGCTAATGTTCAAACTCATCTTCTCACAGCTTGTGATCTTGTCCCTTCGATAAGGGCATGTCTGGAATAGAAATGAGATAAACACTCAGAAAGCTAGATTAGATTAGTGAAATCTTAGTGATAATCTCAGCATACATTATTTTAATAAATTAAAATTGCTCAGGTGTGGTGAGAAGTCACATGACCCTGTGGGAATATTGTGTTCTGATCTATTTAGCTGGTAGATGATTGAATAAACAGACTATAATAACCAACTATTTTTTGTCAGACAGCAGGTCTAGTTGATTTAGCTATGAAAATGTACATACTGTATATTTTTGAGTTTTTATTATTTACTATTTTAGGACAAAATTTCCAAGTAGGGGGGGTGTTTCACTTCTGGATTAAATCTTGTTGTATATGAAACTTTTATTAGATTTACTGCAGAAGAGTCCTCAAGCTATCAGAATACCTCAGCAGTGTGTTTGACTGATTGCAGAGTCTTGCTGATATGCTGAGTGGAAAAGCAGGGTGAACCAGGGGTCAGATAGTGCAGCACCGTCCCAGTATGGAGGTTTGGATTGTGGTTTCACAGAGGTGTTGGCATTCCTGGTCACCTGCTGTCCTTTTTTGCTGTTCTTTAAATAGACACAGATGCCTAATTGGTTTGACAGGAGACATGTGGCAAATTGAGATAAGATTAATTGTGAGCGGCAGAGATTTCCTGCACATACAGTTTCTTGGTGTGTCTTGCAGGGATATATTCCATTAAAAAAGAAATTGCTGTTTTACATTGTCTTCATATGTAAAATTGAGAAACGCTCCCAAAATAAGTATTACAGAGTTTAAATGTGACAGTTGTATGCATGTGAGAGCCTGTTAGTCACTGTCTTGGTGGGTGTTTTTTTCTCAGGGAGATGAGGTGGTTTTGCAGAGCACCTTCACCTCCCAAGAGGAACATTTGAAGCTGTGTCTTGCAGCTGAAGGATTTGGCAGCAGGCTTTGCAGGCTTGAACCCACTTCAAACTGCAAGGTAAAGAGCTCCACAGCATTGACTGCCCCTCGTCCCTGCTACCGAGCTTCATTTGTGACAAAGAAATGCCTAAATTTATATCAGAAACCTTAAAAAATCAAGACACATATGCTCTGTAATAGTTCATGCTTAATTTGTTTAATAATTCATTTTGGATTAATATTTCATAGAAAAGGTCATTTAAAGTACTTATTATTTTGTCAGACCTGTTCATTTTTAAATAAACGATCCACATTTTGTTTTTTGTTGCTGATTACACCAGTGGCCTGTCAGAGAGCGGACAGAGATAAAACTAGCTCCATGACTCAAAGTGCTGGCTTTTCTTTCTGTTAGAATGTTCCACCAGACTTGCTTGTGTGCAGCTTCTTCCTGGCCCATTGCCTCTCGGTTCGAGCCCTGCAGGAGATGCTGGCCCACAGCGAACAACTGGCAGCAGGGGTGAGAGTTTGTTCTTGTCCTTTCAGTCCCAGTGCACTTTAATGAACACATATGCTGGTTTTTGTTCCTGTGTCACTTTTGTGCTGTAATTAAATAAAATGTTAAAATATTGCAGTCATTATACAAAAATAATGTAATTTATTCAACCTTACTTGAAAAAATATCCTCATTTTATTATAAAACACATGATTTTAACTAAGACTTTTCGGTATCACAAAGCTAAATAATCAGCGACATGGTTCTCCATGTAATGTAGTTAAAAATGTATCATCCTCAGAGAGAGGGAGTTATATTTGATCAAATTTCTGGAGTCTTATTTCACAACAATTTTGTCAAAATATTATGGTTCTAAAAACACAAAACTAGTGGGCGGTTTCATGACTTTATTCCTGTTTTATTTATAGTGTTATGATACTGACAGACGATCTGGAACAGCATAAAGTGTTTTAAAATGTGCTTTTAAAGATGTTTTGGGGGATGTAGGTGATTTTTTTTTTCTTCTTTTTCTCACTTCTTATTATAGTTTGAATTAATAAAAAAAATACTTTATTCACACTGACTGAATGTTCTTCATAGGTGGGAGCTGCTGTTGGCCATCGTACTCTTCTCTATGGACAGGCAGTATTGTTCCTTCACTCATACAGTGGCATGGTGAGTTTTTCTTCTTTAGTCTAGATTGTATCATATTGTATCACATGGTATTAAAATGTATCACATTATACCATATGGTATTAGAATGTATCACATTGTATCATATTGTATCACATGGTATTAAAATGTATCATATTGTATCACATGGTATTAAAATGTATCATATTGTATCACATGATATTAAAATGTATCACATCATATCACATGCTATTAGAATGTATCACATTGTATCATATTGTATCACATGGTATTAGAATGTATCACATTATATCAAATTATTAGAATGTATCACATTGTATCATATTATATCACATGTTATTAGAATGTATCATATTGTATCACATGATATTAAAATGTATCACATCATATCACATGCTATTAGAATGTATCACATTGTATCATATTGTATCACATGGTATTATAATGTATCACATTGTATCATATTATATCACATGGTATTAGAATGTATCACATTGTATCACATCATATCACATGTTATTAGAATGTATCATATTGTATCACATGATATTAAAATATATCACATCATATCACATGCTATTAGAATGTATCACATTGTATCATATTGTATCACATGGTATTATAATGTATCACATTGTATCATATTATATCACATGTTATTAGAATGTATCATATTGTATCATATGGTATTAAAATGTATCATATTGTGTCACATGGTATTAGAATGTATCACATTGTATCACATGGTATTAAAATGTATCATGTTATATCACATGGTATTAGAATGTATCACATTGTATCATATTATATCACATGGTATTAGAATGTATCATATTGTATCACATGGTATTAAAATGTATCATGTTATATCACATGGTATTAGAATGTATCACATTGTATCATATTATATCACATGGTATTAGAATGTATCACATTGTATCATATTATATCACATGTTATTAGAATGTATCATATTGTATCATATGGTATTAAAATGTATCATATTGTGTCACATGGTATTAGAATGTATCACATTGTATCATATTATATCACATGGTATTAGAATGTATCATATTGTATTATATTGTATCACATGGTATTAAAATGTATCATATTGTATCACATGGTATTAGAATGTATCATATTGTATCCCATGGTATTAAAATGTATCACATCATATCACATGCTATTAGAATGTATCACATTGTATTATATTGTATCACATGGTATTAGAATGTATCACATTGTATTATATTGTATCACATGGTATTAAAATGTATCATATTGTATCACATGGTATTAAAATGTATCGTATTGTATCACATGGTATCTAAATTATCAGCTCTGTATCTAACATATAAACATCTTTTCTTCTAGTATCTCAGCTGTTTGTCTTCATCTCAGTCTTCACCTGACAAACTGGCTTTTGATGTTGGTCTGCAAGAAGACAAAACAGGTATTTGTTTATGTTATTCTCACCACAACATATAGTATATCTTTTTATTTGAGACACATGTTGGTTCTTATTTATTTCATATATATATATTTGCTATGAGGGAGTTTGTTTTAAAAGTTCCATCTCATGTAAATTCTGCTTGTGTCTCAGGAGAGGCCTGCTGGTGGACGATCCATCCAGCATCCAGACAGAGGTCGGAGGGCGAGAAGGTGCGTGTTGGAGATGACCTCATCTTGGTTAGTGTGTCATCTGAAAGATATCTGGTGAGCTCATAAAAAAAAAAAAAAAAAGTATTTTTCTCCATCAAAAACTTGAAGTAGTTTACACCATTTATTTCATGCAGAAATGCTCGTCATCACGGACTCTGTCTCTCCCCATCATGAGTTGTTTTTCATAATTGTTTATGATAACAGTTATTGTGGTGGAAAAAATCAGAGGCTGTTTTTTTGAACTCCTGATGAGCCCATTTTTCTCACACAAATTTTCTTTCTTCCCAGCATCTGTCCTTTGGCACGGTATCTGACAACAAACGCTTGGGCGACAGTCTGATTGTCGATGCAGCCTTCCAGCAGACCCTGTGGAGTGTCGCTCCCATCTGCTCTGGAAGTGCAGTTGCTCAAGGCAAGTCTTCAGTTCTTTATTTTGCTCTCTAAGCATGGCGGCAAGCAAACGTTTATCTTCTAAGTGATTAAATTCAGCCAAATTTAGTATAAAAAATACATTTATACACACATTTATATAAATAAATAGACATTTCCATATATATATTAACACTTCTACAGATGTGTGAAGTTCTGAGATTTTTTTCTTTATATGAAGGTCCAGGAATGATTCTGTTAAAAAAAATTCTGAAATTGTTTTGGCTTTATGCTTTACAAGGATTTCACTGCTTCTTTCTTGCTGACTGTAGAGATATACTTTTTTCTGAATATTTCAAGACCTCTTTTCAACTGTGACACATACCACAAATACTTTTTTTTAGGTTTTACATAAAATGAAACATATAATAAACTAAATATTTTTTCTTATAGCTTTGTTTAAGTGTTTAAGCTGTTTGCTTGTAATATTTATTTCTTTGATAAAATGACCTTCATCACAAGGTAAAAGTGCACGTTTGCAACAGAGCAGCTGGAGATTCTCACCTGAATCATTGGATTTCATGCTGGAAAATTGAGTGAAATATGATTAATTTTTAATATCAAATTGAGAGTTTTCACTGTCCTGAAAATAACCTGTTTTGAACATCTTTTCACTTTTTAAAATGATCTAAAAACTGCTCACTTGGTTTCTTTTTGCAATCTTAAGCCTCCTTTTCCCTGCTGATAAATACCTCCACAGAATATTTAAGGCCCCAAAAAGCAAACACAGATGCTGTGATGCTTTAAAAAAAGAGGTGTGGAAATGACTGAAAGGTAATTACTGAACGAGAGGCAGCTGGGTTGATGAACTCAGGCTGTGACAGACTGAGTGACTGGAGAGTTGATGTTAACAACTGAACCAGGACACAACATAATCACTGGAAAACAACAAAGAGAGGCTTAACAATAAGAAACAGAAATTAAAATCCACAAGAGGTGGGTAATAAAACACAACAAACTAACAAAGGAGAATCTAAAAATCTCACCACAGTAACAAGTGATATCAGGCTAGGGAACTTCTGTTTGACATGCTATGACAGCAAATACTCCTCTTTTACATAATGTTTGACAAATTTCAAATAGATTATTGTGCTTTATAGAGAGTCTCACTTCCTGCTAAAAAAGCTTGATTGCAGACATAACTTTTCCAAAACTTCTACTGTTGAGCATCTGTTTTTTCTCTGACCACAATTCTTCTTCTTTGTTTAGTTCATTTTGCTGCATTGTTTGCTTTAGGATCAGGTGCTTCCAAATATTTTGTGCATAATTACAGACACCAATGCACTTTGAGGGACATGCAGCTTTTTAAATGGTTTATAAAGGGGTCAAAATGCATCTTGTTATGCATTTGCAAGTAATTTCAATTTGTTGTGATTGACATAAAAAATGCTCAATTTGAATTAGAATTGACTATATTATACATAAACTGTAAACCGGAGGAAGGAATTAGAATACCTCTGAAGCATTTTCGTAATGTAACGTACACAATAGATTCTGCTTATTTAACATTTAACTGTTAAAGTTCAGTTAAAAATGTTCATAGAGCAAATGTTTAGATGCCAGTTCTGAACAGTACGGTAATTCCAATTTGACTGACGTAGTAACAAGGTCTTATAATACAGAATGTGTGTTTTTTTATTTTAGGGTTTCTGAAGGGAGGTGAAACATTGCGGCTGCTCCACAATCACACTGACGCGTATCTGACTGTTCCCTCTGCAGAACATGGAGATGAACTTCAGAGGTCAGTTAAAAAGACTAACTCTCATGTCTGTCCATGAAACTTCATTCATGCCCTTGACTGTTTTCTTAATCTAGAATCATGCACTATGAGACTGGATCTGTCTCAAACCATGCTCGCTCCCTGTGGAGGCTGGAAACTCTGCGTGTTGTGTGAGTGCTAAGAAAATTTGATGATGTGTTTAATTTTAGATCAACAGATTTTCATTTAGAATTTTACCTTTATATCATGATTATAAGATTATAAACAACTCAACTGCCTTGATATTTCCTATAGGTGGAGTGGCAGGCATACATGCTGGGGTGAGCCCTTTAGACTGTGTCATGTGACTACTGGGAGATACCTGGGTCTCACCGAGGACAAAGGGCTGCATCTGGTCGATCGGGACAAAGCTGATATCAACACAACCTCCTTTTGCTTTAGAGCTTCAAAGGTCAGAAATATTTGGAGAAATCATTTGGTTGTTTTTAGCACTGTTGAGTCATTGCGTTAACTTTCTAACCGGAAATTTCTGTACCCAAGTAACTATGATATACTGGAGTATTTTGTATAAATGTTCAATATAAGGCAAGAAATTCTAATAAGAAATCTGTAAGTCATGATGTGAGGGTTTGAACATGATAAATGCTTTTTGCTTAAAGGAAAAGCTTGACACTAGTAGAAGGACGAACAGTGATGGCATGGGAATCCCAGAGATCAAATATGGAGACTCCATTTGTTATGTTCAACATGTGGACTCTGGGTTGTGGTTAACTTATCAAGCTGCGGATGCCAAGTGTCATCTGGAAAGAGTTCAGCGTAAAGTAAGCCATAACACTTATTTTACTTGTATACTGTATAAATTGGAAATTATCTTAAATTATGATTTTTTTTTTTCAGGCCATTTTGCACGGCGAGGGTCATATGGATGATGGACTGACGCTGTCTCGTGCTCAGAGAGAAGACGCTCACACTGCCAGGCTTATTCGGAGCGCTGTCTCTTTGTTAACTTGCTTTATAAGGTGCTCTGTGCTCAACCAAGACAATCAGTCATTTGTGAAAAGCACACAGATGGAGATTTGCATGCAGTGACATAATGAAGATTGCTACATTGGCTGAATTTTTTTGCTGAATGCTCAGCTGGGAAACACACTTAATAAGCTATTTTTATGTGATTATATAGTATCCTTCTGTCCACCTCATATGTCTGAACCTCTCAGAATTATGACGAAAAATATATAGTAAACTTGTCTCACATCAATCTCAAAATAATAATTGATCTATTAAAAATAATATGAAAGTTCGATTGCAATTTAAAAAAATAATCCCCAGTGAAGGATAAACCAAAAGAATGTGAAACTTGATTCTTTGAGTTTTTCTTTGTTAAAACTAAAACACAAGAACATTTTATTTAAAACTCAGTCATTGAATTTTTTCATTTTTTTTCATCTTTTAAAATCATTGTAATTCCAAGTATCTGAATTTAAAAGCTAACCAAAACAAACAAAAGAAAAACCTTAGAACTTCAGATATTCTACAAAGTCAAACATTTTTAATATAGAAAAAAAAAAATGTCAGTTTCCCACTACTGAAGAAGGAAAACAAACAAAAATGTTGCCAGTTTTATTATAAAGCATTTAATCTCTATTTACAAATTTCTAAACTACATAGTTAAAAAATCAACTTCTCTCTTTAGGAAACTCAATGATTTCAGTCAGGAAGGAAACCTTCATTCAGTCAATCTGCCAATGGAGACTGTAACATGTAGCCTCCAGGATCTGATCAACTATTTCCAGCCTCAGCTGGAGGTCCTGGGACATGAAGCCAAACAGAAAGAGAAAGCTGCACTCAAGAAACAGCAGAGTATGTTTCTAGAAGAGGTAAATATACCAATAAGCTCAAAATGGTTCCACAATTGCTTTTAGCATTTCAGTATACTAAACATCTTTTAATTTTCAGGGAGTGATAGATTTGGTCTTAGACTGTATTGACCATCTACACCAATACAGTAATGCCTCTGGTTTTGCTGAGGCTGCACAGAGTGATGTAGGAGAAGGCTGGGAGGTCATCCTCAATCGTTTCTACAACCTACTGGGTAAGAGTTTAAACAGGAAAAAAAATAAGTGAGTCTTGTTTACTTTTTGAAGAAGATGAGCAGTTAAAGATTTTTTTTTTGTTAGGTATCTGCCAATTAGTGAATCATTTCAGAAAAATATTTTCCTCTATTAGCTGCTCTGATTCGAGGAAACCGTGCAAACTGTGCACATTTCTCAACTTCTATGGACTGGCTAATTAACAGGCTGGACAAGCTGGAGGCATCCTCTGGTTGGTTGGATTTGTGAGCATTTTATTCACACATTTGCACTCAAACTGACCTCAAATGTAATAAGAAAGAATGTCGGGGAGAAATTACCCATGTTTACAGTTTAATTTGCTGTACATTTTTACCATTAAAGTTTTTTTTTTTTTTTTTTACCTTTGCAGGAATTCTGGAAGTCCTTCACTGTGTCCTGGTGGAAAGTCCTGAAGCATTAAATGTCATTAAAGATGGACACATTCAGTCTATTATATCATTTTTCGAGATGCATGGACACAATCATAAGGTAAAAAATTTAGAGCAAGAATATTAAAAACGTACATAAATGCATTTAATGCAAAATAAACTTTTATTATCAAGTTTGTTTTGGCTCCAGTACAGCAGTTAATTTATTGTTGCCTTGGTAAAGTGTCTCAAAGTTTGCCCTTGAGCCAGTACAACTGTTTCACTAGTGTAAGATCACAGGAGGCAGTTACTACAGCTGTAACAGCTTTAAGAGCCGTCGGCCATGTGTGGCCTGACAATTAATCACTTCCACTTATTGAACTGTTGCTGCATGAAGTGCTGACAGGTTTTTTTTCCAGGTGCTGGAGGTGCTGTGCTCCCTCTGTGTGTGCCATGGCGTGGCGGTTCGCTCCAATCAGAACCTCATTTGCGACAGCTTGCTACCAGACAGAGATTTGCTACTTCAGACACGTCTGACTAATCAGGTCACCAGGTACTTTGAAATGTTTCCCACAAATCAGACTTTGTTTAATTATTTGGGTGTCTTTAAGTTGCCCTCTTAAAAAAGAAAATAGAAACTCAAAACATTACTATTTTTTTGCAACTTTTTGTGTTGCATTTTTTTACATGCAGGAAAGCAGTAAATGGTCTTTTGTGTTTTTCATGAATTTCTCTACAGCTTGTTTTGTCCTGTATAACTCGATTCATGTTTTTTTCCTCGTTCTGTGACACTTTTTCTATTGATACGCTACATCTTTTTGTTTGACTACATCAGACCCTAAACATTTGATTTCAGATCACAAATGTCTTCATCTTAGCCTTTTTTCTGTGAACCCTCCAAAAAAAGTTGCTGGATGCCTAGAGTCAAATGAATCAGCCGAGTTAACTTTGGATACATTTTAATCAGTTTCATCATATTTCATATCCTTCATTGCTCCATTTCTCTCAGTATTTTTGCATGCTGGGCCAGTCTGATCTTGAAGGCAGTTTCCTTTTTTATTTCCTTTGAGCTTGGGTGGTGTTTCTTTTTTTTTTTTCGATTTGCCCTTTCTCTATAAGCAGCTGGATCCTTTTATCATGGTTTTTTTTCTGTCTGCAGGCTCTTTTGTTTCTCAGAGCTCATATCAGGCTTCGTTTAATAATGTTTGCACCTGATCAATCCACTCCCCAGCTTTATTCTCCCTGCAGTCATTTCTCCTTTTATCACTTTCACTTCTTTATTAGAAGATCTTTGATTCAGTTTATTAATCTCATTAGTTTTTGTATTCCTCTTCATCTTTTCAACCTTGTCTACAACATTCTGACGGTTCAGTTGTGTGTTGTTTGATGTAAATCTATTCATTTTTGTCCTGATCTCATGTCACAAACCAGGTTTATTATGTTATCTTGTGATTTGTGGATACAAGAATCACATTTTTAGCTGGGAAAATCAGTCTGCTGACACTGACGTGACACCACGAACAGAGCTGAGAGAAAAAAGCAGAGAAGACTCATCAATCTGTTAAAGTTGTTGTGAATACTTTATAGAAATACTTCAACTCTGACAGTACGTTGTTAAAAAACATGTTTTATTCCAATTAAGTGATCTCAAGATGAAAGAAGTCATTGTTGTTGTGAAGACATTTAAATTCCCAGCAGGCTGCAAACAGCACCTGAACTTGTCAGTAACAAAGTTTTGCATTGTCTTGTTTTTCATGTATTTTCAATTCTAACACAGCAACAAATAACTACTTGGTAGATGAAGATACCACTATATTAATGCTCACAACAGATTCATCTTTCACTTGTTTCTTGCATTACTTGTACATAAATTTGCTTGAGAGGTACCTTGGCTGTGTGTTCCTCTGCTGGAGTTCATATACTTTTGGGAGTACCCAAAACATTTTAGGATTTCTGAGCTGTTTTCTGGACTCTTAAGTTCTCATTTCCATCACAGTGTGAGACCAAACATCTTTTTGGACATGGGAGAGACCTCAGCACAGCACAAGAGGTGGTACTATGAGCTGGTTGTGGATCATGTTGACCCCTTCCTCACATCTGAACCGACACACCTGCGTGTTGGCTGGGCCTTTACTAAACGCTACCAGCCCAGGCCTACGGGAGGACAGGGCTGGGGGGCGAGCGGAGTGGGAGATGACCTCTATTCATTTGGGTTTGATGGACTACACCTCTGGTCAGGTGAGGAAGAGCTCAGAAAAAAAATACAGAGTGAAACAGTTAATTGAAAAAAAAAACAGCAAAAGTATCCATAACAAATTGATCCATTCACACTGTATTTTAAAATAATTATTTACTTTTTGTTAATGAAAGAAGATGTTGAGAGACACTGGAGGAAATGATCATGAATTATCATTCCGAGTGCAGCACTTACACTGGGGGATTTACAGAAAATTAGATTTATTTATGCACCATTATAATTAGGTCTGGAATTATATTCTGCCATGTAGTGACACTGATTGTAAATTCCAATTAATTTAAATGCTGCAATTAAATTTTGCCTGCCTATCGATAATATAATGACACAAAGGTCAGAGGAATGTATCAGAATCGTAAGCCCTTGTATTCATAACATGTTCTAAGTTTGTGATATGTTCTTATAACTCATTTTTTCGTTTGTTAATTTGTCATGGCTTTTTTAAACTAGAACTCCGAACACTGATTACTGCCTTTCCTGAATTCCAGGCAGCGTGGGTCGTAAAGTCAGCTCACCCTTTCCACACCTACTGAAGGATAATGATGTGGTTAGTTGCTGCCTTGACCTCGCTGTTCCCTGCATCTCCTTCCGGGTCAATGGTCTGCCAGTGCAGGGCATGCTGGAGAACTTTAGCGCTAATGGACTTCTGTACCCTGTGGTCAGCTTCTCAGCAGGCGTCAGGTCAGCAGCGGCTAAATCCTACAACTTTCCCATGTGTTTGATTCATATTTTTAAGGAAGGATAATTATATACACATTGCAGGCCAAAATGCATGGTAGTAGAGATTTGCATTACTTCAGTATAACATTGATTTGAATGACAAAACTTCTATCGACAAAATTGGGTCAAACCCTTTTTTGATTTTAACCAACATTCTTTTTCTGTAATGACTAAAACGTTGAGTACAGTAATCTGAATTCAGGTGTTCATCTCTAAAACATTATCTGTTAAAAAAAAGCCAAACCAAAAACAGTTTCTGCTTTTCTTGTCCTTATTCTGGAAATCAGGGTTCGTTTTCTGTTTGGTGGATGGCATGGAGAGTTTCGCTTTCTGCCCCCACCAGGATATGCTTCATGCTCCGAAGCTCTGCTCCCGAAAGTCAAACTGAATGTGGAGTCATGTCAGAAATACATCTTGGATCAAGGAGAAGGGAAAAAAGAGCTGATTGGTCCCAAAGTGCCAGTCACTCCAGTTATTTTCACACCAACACCAGTAGACATCAGCAAGGTCACAGCCTTAAAACCCTGAATACAGTTCATTTATATACATTATAGTACAAAAATGAAAGACAAATAATATCCTTATAGGTTGTTTTCCCTCCACAACTTGAGAACATCAAAGAAAAAATGGCTGAAAATATCCATGAGTTCTGGATGATGGAAAAGATGGACCTTGGATGGACACATGGACCAGTAAGAAAAGTGTTAAGAGCTGCAGTGGAACATAAATGTATTTTTTTTAGACAACCTGAAGGGAATTAATCTATACTTGTGTTTTTGTTTTTTCAAACAGGTGAAAGATGAAATTAAACTTAATGATCCATGTCTGGTGGAATTCTCCAAGCTGCCAGAGCTGGAAAGAAACCAGAAATTTCAAATGGCTCAAGACACCCTCAAGTAAGAATCATTCCATACATCATAGCATAAGAAATGCAATAGTAATAGTCACCAAACTCTCTACCATTCAAATCTTGTACAGAAAATGACTGGAAATGATGGTTGTTTGTAATCTTGTCTCTCCTCGTCCACTGAAGGACGCTCCTTGCCCTTGGTTTCCAGATCGGTTTGAGAGATGACCATGCTGAGGAACGTGTCAAATACATGAGACTTCACACCAAGTAGTACAATGTTTTTGATGTTCTTGCATCCTTTAGTCCAAAGTTTAAGTATTAATACTACTATATAACTGATTAAACCCTATAACAAATTAATCTGTATAATTTTGTTTATAGTAAAAATAACCATGTGGTCTTTTTTCTCGTCAGGTATGAGCTACCCTGTGGCTACAGGCCTGCACCAATAGACTCAAGTCAAGTTATTTTCAGTTCAGCTGATGAGGAAGTGGTCAACTTACTAGCAGAGAATGATCATAATGTGTGGGCCAGAGATCGCATTAAACAAGGATGGACCTGTGGGGCCCAACAGGTCTTTTTTTCATATTGTCATATTGCACCTATCAAATACATTTGAGGAAGAATTGTATTTAAATGTTGTTTTTTGGATCTGTATTTTTAGGATGTGAAAACAAAGCATAGTCCCCACCTTGTACCTTACAGCCTTCTTGATGAAAGGATGAAGAAAGCAATAATGCAGCGTATGAGGGAAGCTGTTTGTGTCCTGCTGGCATTTGGCTACATCTTGGAGCCTCTCAGCCTAGAAAGGAGTATGTGTCTAGACCCTGATCTTAAAAGTTACAACGTAGTTTAACTTTTTATTGAAGACTCCAATAAAATGCATACAATAATCTCTCATCAAGCCAAACCAATGCAAACTATTAAGTTATTTTAGATGTGATATTTACCAGCATTGCATATCTCAAGACTTCAGTGCAAATACATTTTAATTTTAGGAGATGACCATATTTGCTGTTTTTTTTGACTGACAGCCACATTATCGAAGCCGGGCCTCTTCTCTACAGAGAAGAGCAGACTGTTCAGACCAGATAAATCCTATGCGGTGACCACAGGGAAGTGGTATTTTGAATTTGAGGTACTGACAGGAGGGAATATGAGAGTGGGCTGGGCCCGACCAGGCTGTACTCCTGATAAAGAGCTCGGCTCAGATGACCAGGCTTATGTCTTCGATGGATTTGAGGTGAGGAACTCAGATCTAATATGATTGCTGGACAACTGTTGTTGTTGACACTAAGGAAGCCCAAATAATTTTTTGTTGAAACTAACAGTGTAAGTTGGTAAAACAGTGGCAGTTAAGATCTGTACTGAAAATATAACTGGATTTGAAAAACCCATTAAAAAATTGAAGTCAATGCTGTGTGTATTCTGTCTCTGACTTTGAGTCAAGTATGGGGTCATGGATGCTCTATCAGCATGTGAAAGTTGTTTCAATTATATCAGCACCCATCAAAATATCTTTCCTTCTCCCTCTGCTGTGTGTATCTGCACACGTGTTTGCTCTGTGAATGTGACTCAGATATGGAGTCATGGATAGGTGATGCCACACCTGCACATGAAAGATGTAGTTTTTCTAAGATCAGTCAGTAATCGATTTGTACTACTTCTGCCTTTGTGTGTGTATGTTTGTTTTTTTGTAGTGTGAAACTCTGAATTAGATTTTTAACAGATGGACAACCTTCATGCCCTATTGTGTACCCTATTGGTGTAAAGCTTTGATGAAAAAAAATAGACAAATACAATATTTCTCTTTTCCTGCTACTTGTGCCACTTTAGAAAAACTAATTCAATTTCAAATAAAGATTTATCTGGTGTTCTTATGTGTAAATAGCAGGAGTAAGATGCTGATTAGACACTTCAGTATTCATATTTCTGTATACCTATCACACAGACCAGATCCTATATTTAATGATAGGCTTTTACCAAATTGTATTTATATTACATATTTTTCTATCATTCTCTTATTGTACTTATATGTATACATCTCTGTAATTGATTACTACTTCTGCCACTGTTGCTTTCAGGCTCAGTGGTACCATCAGGGGGGTGAGTCCTTGGGACGTCCGTGGCTCAGAGGTGATGTGGTGGGTTGCTTTGTCAACATGGTTGAAGGCACCATGATGGTCACGCTCAATGGAGAGCTGCTGTTTAATGACAGAGGATCAGAGATGGCTGCCAAAGATTTTGATTTCAGTGATGGTAAAGGAAAGACTGACTATTTTGAATAAAATTCAGTGATTTTGTCTCTTAAACTGTTTATGTATTTTAAACCCAATGAGAAATATTGAATATTTATTTAGCAAAAACACATTTGTTTCTGTGCTTCCAGGCTTGTTGCCAGTGGTCTGTGTTGGGATGAACCAGACGGGGAGGTTGAACTTAGGCCGCCAAGTGGAGTCTTTGCAGTATTTTACCATGTGCGGCCAGCAAGAGGGGTATAAACCTTTTGCTTTTAACATGACCAGAGATCCAGCTCTGTGGATGAGTTGGAAACAGCCTCAGTTTACTTCAATACTGAGCAATGATCAAACTTTACAGGTTAGTTCAGGAGTTTGGGGGATTTGTTTTCCCAGCAGCACTGCTGCTATGTCGTTTTAAGGGTGTGTTATGGTCCAACAGCAATAGTTGCAATGCTGTTATTTGGGACCAGGCAATGAATCTTGCTATTTTGGTGTTTAAGTCGATCTAAAAAATGAAGTGCAAATCTCCTTCAAGGTTACCAGAGTCAAAGGCTCAACGTATTCCTTATCCAGCCTGAGGGTGTCTCAGCCGTTGTTGGCTCACCATGGTAAAGGGAGCGAGGTGGGCTTTTACCGTCTCAGTATGCCCCTTCAATGCGCTGCCATACTCAGAAGCCCTGCAGAGGCTGTGCTCCCAGTGGCCTCCAACTCTCTAACTCAAGGTCTAGAGTTACTGTATTTAAATTAAAGGGCTTTAAAAAGATTTTAGGTATAGACACAAGTTTAAACTGCATTGCAACACATAAAAACTGATGAGCCATTTAATAAAACACTAGAATTTGTGTGTGTGGTCTAGCTGCAATTATCTAGATTTATCCTCTGTCTAGATTACTGATATCTGCCATTATGACCTTGGTGACTTGTTCTGTTTAAGCTCCCCAGGGCCATGCTGTAATTAATGTCTGTTGTGTTTTAGTGAGGAAAGAGCCGGAGGACACGGACTCTGACTTTGAAGTTCTGATGAAGTCAGCACACAGCTTTGCTGGCTCAAAAGATGAGCTTAGCCACAAGGATCATGGCCATGACAAGACATCCAAACTGAAACAACGGTAGGTTCAAAAGAAAATGACATTGAAAGCATTTCTAATGAAGAAGGAAATATTAAAATATTGTTGAAGTGTTTGACTAAAATAAAGAGACCAGCATGGGGCGATAAATTTAAGCCTGGATTTTGTAATTTCCTTCTTGTTGCCAACAAAATATCCAAGTATTATCTTTATTCAAACTGTTAGGGACATTATTGTTCTAGATATCTCAAAGATACTGTGCTGTGAATATTCTACTGATACTTAAAACCCAGGATTTCTGATTTGATTGTTGATACAGTGCTCTGAAAAAATATTTGCCCCCTTTCACATTTCTTCTGTTTTTGTTTTTTTGTCACTCGGTGTTTTAGATTACCAAAAAAATTTATATCAGTGAGAGATGACATTATTAAACACAGAACACAATGTTCAAATGATTCATTTATTTATTAAGCAAAAAGAGCCATCCACACCCACCTGGTCCTTTGTGGAAAAAGTAACTACCCACGATTCAAGAACATATGAGAAACAGTCATCAAAATCAGTTTGGGAAAGGTGCACAAAGGCTTTGAGATTCCAGCTTCCTCACACAGACTGAAAATATGTGATAGGTTAATTGGCAACTTTAAATTGGCCCTAGACATGAGTGTGTGACTGGTTGTAATCTCTATGTGGCCCCCTGGCGACCTGTCCAGGATACTCTATCTTCAATCAGAATGACTGCTGAAGATGGATACCAGCTCCTTGCAACCCTGAACAGGATCAAGCAAGTGAAGAAAATGAATAAGTGAAAGAGACTAGGCCTGAAAATGGGTTTTATGAGAGGGGTTTTAACATGAAAAATACAGGTGACCTAAAATAACACAAAGACCTCATCTCACACTTGATGACAATGATGAGATTAAAGTGCAAGGTGAATATCTTATTACATCTGGTGTAAAACTAACACTGTAGTTCAGGACCAAGTTGAATTAGATAATAATAAATGAATGAAATCATTTGAAAACAGCATTTTATATATATATGCATATATTCATGTTATCGTTGTCAAAATATTTTTAATATCAAACAATCTGAAATATATAAGTGTGTAAGTTAAAACAAAAGAAATGTGTAAGGGGACAAACATTTTTTTTGCTTTCCACAAAAGCAAGATGGAAGGACAAATCCACTAAAACGTTTGCAAAAAGCACAACAAGCTCCCCATACTTTATGCAGCAATGTAGCCAAGTCTCAGTGTGTTTTGACTTTTGTTTGGCAGCAATGAAAAAACAAATCTGCTTCTTTTAATGGAAGTCCCTTCTGGTCTGAGATTTGGTGCAGGAAGACTTTATTTTCCAAGTTTAAAATCATTAATTGTTCCTGAGTTTTAAGCACATTCAGTTATTTTCAGACTATCGCTGCATCTGTTTGCTGTCTGATTGCATGGTTATACAATACGTTTCCAGTTGGATTAAGACTGAAAATTGAAGAAGTAAATGCAGACAAAAATGAAAAATCAAAGGTTCAGGCTCAGTGCTTTACCACAATCACCTGTGGAAAAAATCATTATGCTTTGTCGGGCGTTGATGTGTGTCTTTGTTCTTTGAAAGATTCCTGCTGAAGAAGACTAAACCCGGCTTAGTCAGCAGCAGCTCATCTGCACGACTTCTTGAAGATGTTATTGTTGAAAAAGACAACTATGATCAACTCATCCAGAGCTCCCGAGTAAGAGTTTAATTTGTTCCCATTATCTCATCATATCAAAATTACATGATTACATTAAAAATGGAAATTGTTAAAATAAAAAATGATCAAATGACACTGCAGAGTGGGCAAAAATGAAACACATTTTACAATACAAAACTTGTGCTTGTAGTGTGCAGCACCAATTACCAATTGTGATGAAAAAATACAATGTGAATGTCAAACAGTGACACTCGGTGACCTTTTGTTTTAGTTTTCCTTTTCAGTGAGGGTCCTTCCAGGTCAGGATCTATTCAATGTATGGGTAGGCTGGGTGACCTCTGACTTTCATCAGTACGACATGACGCTCGACAATGACAGTGTCGGCGCTGTGACTGTCACCCTCGGAGATGATGGTGGCAAAGTTCAAGAGAGGTTAGTGTGCACCAAGACGGTTAACTTTTCTTATATATATATATAATAAGTACAAGAGGAGCTGCCATCAATTATTGTCATGATTGCACCTCTTTTCCCAGAAACAGTTTGCTATATTTTAGTTGTGCTGCTGAAAAGCTTCAGTTTGGTGTAATTTAGCATTTTTGCACAGTGTAAGGCGATGCAACTGTTACATGGTGTGTGCTGGAGAAGCAGTCGGCCTTTCCAAGAGTCAAAAGAGTGCAGGGCTGGAAATTGGCTGTTTGATTGACACAGCAGCTGGACGGCTCTCCTTTACCTCCAACGGTGTGGAGATGTCGACCTTCTTTCAAGTAAGTCACATAAGAAACTTCTCTAAATTTATTCTTTTTTTTTCTAATCTGTGCTCAAGATGTTTAAAATCGAATACCCCCGGATATACGTTTAGTTGTTTTAATGAATGGACTGAAACTGAAGAAAATAATTTTCACCACAGGTTGAGGCCAGTACCAAGCTGTTTCCTGCTGTTTTTGTCAAACCCACCTCCAATGACATGTTCCAGTTTGAATTTGAGCACCTGAAGGTAATTACATAAAGAAACACAAACAGAAAAAATTAAATGTATACGATTAAATATATACATATGATTTAATAAAACATTATTGGGCAATAATTTGCTTAATCTTAAAATTGAAATTCTTATTTCCAGTTTTCATAATTTGAGAACATTTTCAGCCAAAGGCTGATGTGCAAGAATGCAAGTTATTTTAGTGATGATGAATTTAATGTTATGTATGTTCACTTGTTTCAGAACGTGATGCCCCTGTCATCAGGTTTGCTTCGCAGTCAAAGAAGAAATCCGAATCCTCAGTGTCCTCCAAGGGTTCACGTGCAGCAACTGAGACCGGTTTCATGGACCAGAATACCAGAACGTGAATTAAAGGTCTTGATAGATCGACCAAATGACCACCATGGCTGGAGAGTTCAATGCTATGAGCCCCAGCAAGTCTTAACTCTCCATATTCCAGATGAAATCAGGTTAAAACTTTTCAAAATTACCATAGATCCTTTGTTACCTTTACCAGTAAGATGAATAACTTTTTAGATCAACAAAACTCTAGCAAATGTGGCAAATTTCTTTCACTTTGGAGTTTTAATTAAAGTTTGAAGAAGCTACAATCCTGGAATTCCCTTAATTTTGTCATTCTCATAGGTGTGTTGACATTTTGGAGCTGTCAGAACTTGATGACCTCTTGGCCTTTCACCATAATACCCTCCTCCTCTACTGCTCCCTATGTGCCCTTGGCAACACCAGAGTTTGCCACGCCCTCTGTAGTCATGTTGACCAGTCACAGTTCCTTTATGCCATTCAAAACCCTCACCTCCCCGGCCCGATCCGCTCAGCCTATTATCAGCTGCTGATTCAGGTACCTGTTTGTCAAAGTTCATTTGCTTATTAATATCAATAATTGATAGACAAAAAAAATGAAAAATTGACATAATACAATATGGATTATTTGTCATTCAGATTTATCTAAGCAGTCCCACCACAGCCCGTCTCATGATGAACCATGAATACATTGTTCCAATGACTGATGAGACCAGAGAAATCTCACTTCGTCTCAATTCTGTTGATGGTGGTCTTGGTGGGGGGGATGTTCAGCTTCCAGAGGACATTTCCACTACCAGTCATAGCACATCCCTTAAACCAAAGATGCATTTTACATCTCCTTGTTTTGTCAAGGATGAAGAGGGAGGTGCAGTTGAAATGGTCTGCACTGACAGCCCTGAAATCCCTCTGGACATTTTGAAGAATCTGACTGTGGCAATGCTGTCTGCTGGAGTTAAGGACGTGGGTCAAGCTGTACGGGATCCTGAGGGAGGCAGTGTTGAACTTTTGCTTGTTCCTCTTTTGAAGTTGTTGTACAGCCTTCTGGTTATGGGGGTATTTGGGGATGAGGACTTTAGGAAGGTCCTTAGGCTGATTGAGCCGAGTGTACTCTCCTTTAAGGTGGAGACCGAAGAAGGTAGGGACAATGAAGAAGGAAAAGGAAGTGACAGAGTTAAACAGGGACTTCTTCAAATGAAGCTTCCAGAAGCTGTCAAACTTGAGGTGAGTGAATCAGCAGAACATCTTTAACATATATTCCTGCAATTTTACCTTAGCAAAATATCCTACACTTTAAACTTCTTGAGAAAATAAATAACTTCTCCTAAAAGATCATTTTTTTCACATATCACTTTCTAGCTCTGCCACCTGCTGTCCTACTTGTGTGACTGCCAGGTGCGCCACAGGGTGGAAGCCATGATTGCATTCTCTGATGACCTTGTGCATCAGCTGCAGGAAAACCAGCGTTTCCGTTACACTCAGGTCATGCAGGCACTCAACATGTCTGCAGCACTTACTGCTCGTAAGACCAAGGAGTTCCGCCTACCTCTACAGGAGCAGGTTGGATGCAGTTAAACAGCCTTTTGAATGTTAAATCACTGAATAAAAATATACAAATGCTCAGTTATTGGGCTTGCATCTAAAGTAAGACACGCTAAGTTGCATCCTCTAAATATGCATTTGATGTTTTAAAACATGGTTTGAAATTGTCTTCTAATTTATGACCTATTTAAAGGTCAATATGCTCCTGAACTTTAAAGTGGATGAGCAGAAAGAAGAATGTCCTTGTCCCGTTGAAATCCGGCAGCTCCTGTGGGACTTTCATCATCTCCTCAACACACACTGTGGTGGGGATACGTTAATCATTTACTGATACATTATTAATTTTTTCATTAAACTGGGGTTCTTAAAAGTCTTTGGGAGAAGGCACTTCCTCTATGAGATAACAGATATCTTTTTTGCTGCTGTTGTCCAGGTATTGAAATTGACTTTGACTCAGTGAATGAAGACGACATTAAGATGTCTTTGAAAGATCAACTTGTCAGTCTGGTGATGGGAATCACTGGCCTTAAAAATGCACCTATTAAAATGGAGGAGTGTAAATCTCACAGTCCTAGTGAGTGGGAATTGTTTTGTCTCCTTTTGTGCAATAAAAATGTGGCACTTCATTTAATCATTTTCACATCTGTTCTTTTATCTGCTCTGAGTGAAACTGTTCTGTAATCACCCAAAATGTTAATGGCAGTTATATGAATAGCAGTGTGGAACAGGGAAAAAAGACATGTAGAATAATTGCCTGGAAAATTATTACGCTGTAATATATATATATTTGTTTTTTTTAATAAGTTCAGGATTTTGCTTCTCTTCTTTTATCCCCACTTATAATTTGCTGTCATGTCTGTAGAGTCCCTCAAAAAGCTGATTTCTGAGACGATGATATGCTGGGCTCAAGAGGGTGAGATGGAAGACCCCGAGCTGATTCTTGTTATCTTCTCGTTGCTGTACCGCCAGTATCAGGGCCTCAGGGGCCAGATGGAGGTGCCCCTCTCCAAGGCATATACTATCAGCCCTTCCTCTGTGGAGGACACTGTGGCACTGCTGTCCTCTCTGGGTCAGATTCGCTCTCTCCTGAGTGTCCGTATGGGAAAAGAAGAAGAGAAGCTGATGATTAGAAGACTAGGGTGAGGAGAACCTTTTAAAATCTTGTGTCAGTGTTAGTCATGCACAGTATCATGGGCATTACTTTAGGTTTTAATCTTACCTATGTATGTGTGCAGAGACATCATGAATAATAAAGTTTTCTACCAACATCCAAACTTAATGAGGACATTGGGGATGCATGAGACAGTGATGGAAGTGATGGTGAATGTTCTGGGAGAAGGAAAGTCAAAGGTAATTGAAAATTTGAAATTCATGGTTGTAAACATAATAAAATGCAATTAATTAAGCATCTCATTAACCATTGTTTTTGTCTTTTACTTGTTAATTCAAGAGAAAATAAACGTTTGCACATTTTTTCATCAACTGATTTATTCGTTTTATTTATTCTTTGTCCCCTAGGAGATTACATTTCCCAAGATGGTGGCTAGTTGCTGTCGATTCCTGTGTTACTTTTGTCGCATTAGCTGCCACAATCAGGGAGCTCTCTTTGATCACCTCAGCTACTTATTGGAAAACAGCAATGTTGGGTTAGGTAAATTCTGATTCTTTACTCATTTGCATCACAGTAAATTTTAGAGCTTCATGATCTTAATATATAGATATTTACAATTGTTTGCCTTTGTTTCTTAGCGTCTCCATCCATGCGTGGCTCCACCCCCCTTGACGTGGCAGCAGCCTCCGTTATGGATAATAATGAACTGGCCTTGGCTCTGAGGGAACCTGACCTAGAGAAGGTATGAGGTCTTGAATAAATGTTTAACATTTTTTTTCAAATTTAGATTTGTATTGATTAGTCAGGGATCAAAACAAAGCAATAAAGCCTACTGAAAAAATGTCTGCTTGGTATTTAAGAAGTATTTCTGATACTCTGTTCTATCCAGGTGGTTCAGTACCTTGCCAGGTGTGGTCTGCAGAGCTGTTCAATGCTTGTGGCAAAAGGCTACACAGATATTGGATGGAACCCCTTGGAAGGAGAACGTTATCTGAATTTTTTACGTTTTGCCGTCTTCTGC